>PVJC01003618.1:0-40491 GCA_004026665.1 Murina feae
GCTTGAGGATAAGGAGCAGAGCAGGTTCAGTTTCACTTTCACTCCTGCCGCAATCTGCCGTTTACTCATGTCCATGAGTGGCGGCCTCCATGTTGGCTGGGCTAATTTGCATACAGCCGCTCTGATTGGCTGGTGGGCGTGGCTTACCCCGTCTCGGAGAAACGGTTAATTTTACTATTTCGCTTTTATTAGTTTAGATTTTTATTGATTTCAGAGGAAGAGAGAGGCAGAGAGAGAAACATGAATGGTGAGAGAACCATTGTTTGGCTGCTCCTGCACAACCCCATACTGGGGATCGAGCCCACAGCCCAGGCATGTGCCCTGACTGGAAATTGAACCTTCCTTCCTCTCCTGCTTCATGTTAATGCTCAACCACTGAGCCATGCTGGGCTTTTTTTTTTTTTTTTTCAATGTTTAGTGCTTTTGGGGTCCTAAGAAAGCTCAAGAGCATAAAGATGTTCTCCTATGTCTTTTTCTAAAGGCTTTATGGTTTTAGCTTTGTGTTTCAATCTGTTTTTCATCTTGAAATAATATTAGTGTATGGGGTGAGGTAGGGCTCAAAGTTCACTTTTTTCATACCAATAGTTGTTCTAGCACCATTTGTTGGAAAGATTTCTTTTTCCAGTTGTCTTGGTGCCTTTGCAGAAAATCGTTTTACCATATATGTGTCTTTTGTTCCAGCGATCTATTTAATTTTCCTATGCCATCAACCACACTGTCCTGAATATTATAGTTTTATAGTAAGTCTTGAAATCACGTAATGCAAGTCCTCATCTTTGTTCTTTTTCAAAATGTTGTGGCTATTGGAGGTCCTTTGTATTTCCATATACATTTTAGAACAGGTTGTCAATTTCTAAAAAAACGTTGCTGGGATTTTGATTAGGATGAATTACATCTGCATGGATCAGGAGGGTAATAAAGAATAAAGGGGGCTAAATATATGGTGACGGGAGATGATTTGGCTTTGGGTGGTCACATAATGCAGTATACAGATTATGTATCATAGAAATGTACACTTAAAACCTATATGATCTTACTAACCAGTGTCATCCAATAAATTTAATAAAAAAAATCTGTAGATCAATTTGGGGGAGAATTATCTTAATAATATTGAGTTTTCCAATGCATGAATTTACTCTCTTCATATATTTAGGTTTTCTTTGTCTCAGCAGTGTCTTGTAGCTTCATTGTAGATATCTAGCATTTTTTTGTTCAAATTTATTCATAAGTTATTTTGATGTTGCTGTTAATGAAAGGTTGTTTTCAGAGTTGTTTGCTGCTAGTATGCAGGTATATAATTGATTTATGTATACTGACCTTATATGTAGTTTTATAGATTAGGATTTTCCTTGTACACAGTTATCTTTGAACAGAGAGATTAGCTTCTTCTTTTGCAACCTTTTTGTTCCCCCTTTTCTCCCCCTGCCTTTATGCACTGGCTCGGACTAATAGAAAAATTATGAATAGAAATTATGAGAATGGACACCCTTGGTTTGTTCCAAGTCTTAAGGGGAATGTTTTCAATATTTCATTATTAAGTATGTTTTTTTTCTAGAAGGTTTTATTAGATTAAAAATTGTATTTGTGTCTTACTGAGAGTTTTTATTATGAAAAGGGTATTGACATTGAGTTAATAATGCAGAATTGGAGGAAGGGGGAGAAAGAGAGAGAAACTTTGATGTGAGAGAGACATTGAGAGAAAGAGAAACTTAGATGTGAGAGAGACATATTGATAGGTTGCTTCCCCAGTGCAACCCAACCAGAGCTGGGGATCGAACCTGCAACCCAGGTTTGGATTACTACCCTTGACCGGAAATTGAACCCACAACGCTTCAGTGCTTGAGCTGATCCTGTAACCACTGAGCAACACTGGTCAGGGCTATCCTTTTAATTTTTCAAAATTCAGTTTGTGTGCATGTATGCATTTGTGTATGTTAGCTGTCACTACTATTTTGTGTATATATAGTGTTTTTCTTTTAGCTGTTCTAAAATATTTTCTTTGGGTTATGGCAGTTTTACTAGGATTTGTCTAGGTGTGGTTTTGCTTTGCATTTGCTAAAATGCTTGAATGTATAAAGTCATTTTTTATATCAAATTGGTAATTTTTAAATCACTATCCACTTTAGATATTCCATCCCATATTCTCTTCTCTTCTTCTGAGACATCAGTTATTTGTACGTTTGATGCTTGGTGTTATCCATAGGTCATTGAGGTTCTGCTCATTTTTAAATGTTTTTATTTTTTAAAATATATTTTTATTGATTTTAGAGGAGGGAGAGATAGAAACATCAGTGATAGAAAATCATTGATCGGCTACCTACTGTACACCCCTTACTGGGGATAGAGCTCGCAACCTGGGCATATGCCCTGACTGGGAATTGAACCTCAACCTCCTGGTTCATAGTCGGGGAGTGAGGGAGGAGAGACAGACAGACATCAGTTTGTTTGTTCTAGCCATTTATGCATTCATTGGTTGATTCTTGTATGTGCCTACATTGGGGATCGAACAACTTTGGCATATCAAGAGAATGCTCCCGTCAACTGAGCTACTTGGCCAGCACTGCTCATATTTTTTGTCTATTTTTTCCCTCTCCTTATTTCATTGGATAATGGCTGTTCATTTGTCTTCAAGTTCATTGACTCTTGTTTCTGTTATTTCCAATAGGCTGATAATCCCACAGTGAGTTTTAATTTTTTTAATATTGTACTTTGTAGATCTAGAATTTCTATTTTCAAATATAGTTTTAATTTATCTTGTGAGATTCTGACTCTCCTATATTTATAACATTCTTGAACATGTATCTTTGAACAAGGATGTTTTCAAGTTTCCTTTTTTGTTTTGTTAATCCTCAACTGAGGATATTTTTTTCAATTGATTTTTAGAGAGAATGAGAGGGAGGGGGGAGTGAGAGACAGGGAAACATTGATGTGAAAGAGGTTCTCTCTCACACATGCCCAAACCAGGACCAAGGATTGAACCTACAACTCAGGTACATGCCCTTCATGAGGAATTGAATCCACAACCCTTCCGTGCACGGGCTGACATGCTAACCATTGAGTTAACCACTGAGTACACTGATCCGGGAATCCTTGATCATATTTCTAATAGTTTTCTTTAACCTTCTGCATTTTTTTAAAACATCAGTAATATAGGTCAGTTTATGTTGATTGCTTATCCTCTTTGGATCACTTTTTTTTTTTAATGTCTTGTAGTTTTTAACTTATACTGGACATATTTACTGGTACACTGTAGAGATGCTGGAGTCTTTCTCTGAAGAGTATTAATTTTCAAATAGGCAGATAAATTCACTTTGAATTTTGGAGGTTTGATTTTGTGCCGTTTTAAATGGGGTCTTCTGTCTTTGGCTGACTTACTAGATAGTCCTGGAACAGTAGGGTTTCCGTGGGAAGCCCAGAGTGTCTGCCAAGTTTCTAATAAGGGAGTTTCAAACGTCAGACTCATTTGTCCTTATGACTCACAGCTGTAATCTCTGCTCAAGTCTTTTTGCTTTTCAGCTGCTGCTTTTTTGCTGGCTTTCTTGGAGTCTCCCTCATGTGCAAGTACTTCTGGAGTTAGTTAAGGATGGAAGAAATTTTACAGATTTGGTGGCTACTGTTTATAGGATCTCCCCCTACCCCCGAATTTTCATCTCCATTGACAACCCCAAATTCTATTCTATGTCATCTTAAGAAAATAAGACCACAGGCTTTTTCTTCTATTACTGCTATTCCATAAGGCCTGGGGAGTTCTTTCCCCATCCAGTTGCCTACTTCCAAGTTTTCCCCCTAGTTTCTGCCTGCGTTTAAGTCACTCTCTGGTGCCTCTTGATAGTTTTATTTTTATGCAGGATGATTAGACACATTTAAGCTATTCTTTCATTATTGGTTTTTTTTTTTGATATTCATCATTGAATATGGTATTTCATTTTTTATAATTGATGCTTTAATGACTTTTAAACTAATGCCTTTTGGAAGAAAATTGAGCAGATATATATTGCTTATAATTCATTGAGATCTAGGAAAATAGACTTTAGTAGTTGGAAACAGTTACCAATTGTAATTTAATAAATTTTCTAGGCTAAGTGCTATTTATGGAGGTACCTACATGCTGAATAAACCAATTGAAGAAATAATTGTGCAAAATGGAAAAGTGATTGGTGTTAAATCTGAAGGAGAGGTAAAGTAGCATTTACAATTAAAATATACTGTGTTCTTGTAAAGAAAACTTTATTATCTAATAAGTACTTAAATTTGGTATGGACACTTATGCTAGATTTCAGACTACATGGATATCTGATTTCTTATAGCTGGTTTTCATTATGATTAAGGACTAGTTACTGAGTCTGTGCTTTAAGAAAACAGATCAGTACTTTGTTGTGTTGATTGTTGCTTTCTCTTGAGACCATAAAATATGCATAATGGATGAGTGCTAAGTGGTATATACTGTGGATTGATGCCTGTCTCAAATTTATTTAAGTTTAGCTTTGTTAGTACCACTTATAATTTATTTGTTGAAATTGGGCTTATTAGGCAATACTATTTTGTTACTATAATTTAATAAATTGTGAAATCTTAACATTTTTTATATATACATATATTTTTATTGATTTCAGAGAGGAAGGAAGTGGGAGAGAAGAGATAGAAACATCAATGATGAGAATCATTAATCATCTGCCTCCTGCACACCCCCTACTGGAAATTGAGCCCGCAACCAGGGCATGTGCCCTGACTGGGAAATGAACCAGGACCTCCTGGTTCATAGGTTGATGCTCAATCACTGAGTCATGCCAGCCTGGCATCAGTGTTAATTGTTAACATTTAATTTGGGATTCATTTGTGGAGCTGGCTAGGTGGGGTTTTGAGTAGTTTCTCAAATTTGAATTGAATATAAATCAGTTAATTTAAAAAATACATATTTTTATTGATCTCAGGAGAGAGAGGGAGAGAGAGAAACATCAGTGGAGAGAATCTTGCTTCTTGCATGCCCCCTACTGGGGATAGAGCCTGCAACCTGGGTATGTGCCCTAACTGGGAATTGAACTGTGACCTCCTAATTCATTGGCCACACCTGCTGGGCCATAGTTAATCTTGTTGAAGAGCATATTCTGATTCAGTAAACATTCAGAGGTGGGGCTGCATTTTCTTCCAGGCTCTCAGGTGAGGCAGATGCTATTGGTCTGCAAACCAGCTCATTCCACTGCCATGAACTATCGCCTCTTACAAACAGAAATGCTCAAAAAGGAAACTCAGAAACTAAGTTATAAAAAATATATATGTATATATATATATACACACACAAATATTTTCTTTTTTATTGGTTTCAGAGAGGAAGGGAGAGGGTTAGAGAGAGAGAAACATCAGTGATGAGAGAGAATCATTGATTGGCTGCCTCCTGCATGCCCCACACTGGGGATGGAGCCTACAATCGAGGCATGTGCCTGACCAGGAATTGAGTTGGCAACCTCTTGGTTCCTAGGTCAACGCTCAACCGCTGAGCCATGCAGGCTGGGCAAAAAGAATATTTTGGTATTCCTGATGGTATTCCATGGGTTAAGACCATATAAGCAACACTCAGTAGTTGGCCATCTGAACTTTTACTGGTGCAGGTATTTTGTTAATTACCTATGCCTTTCCAGCATAACAGGTGTTTGGGAAATATGGTTACTGTTTTTATTTGCTATCTAAAAGTCCATTTTATTTAAATCTTCACCTGAGGATATGTTTTTTTTTGGGGGGGGGGGGGAGTAGGGATGGGGGGAGAGAAACATTAATCATTGCCACCCACATGTGCCCCAACTGGGATTAAACCTTTGGCCTTTTGGTTTACGAGTTGATGCTCCAACCAACTGAGCCACCCAGCCAGGGCTCATAATCCTTTTTATTGCAGCCCCCTTCCACCCTCCCATTCTTCCTTGCTTCACACAACTGCTGCTACTTAGGAAATTTCAAGGCTTTGCTATACAAGGGAAAAGAAGAGTATAATATATATCTTGCAACTTAAGTTTTACTTAGAAAGCATAGTGTCAAAATGAGAATGATTTTGGTTGGTTTGTATTAAAATTCAAGGCTTTGATGTAAAAGGGAAGAAGAGTATAATAGATATCTTGCAACTTAAGTTTTACTTAAAAAGCCTCGTGTTAAAATATTTTGGTCTATTTGTAATGCTAGTACTATTTATGGAACATTTTACTTAAAGAGTCATTACTTGGTACTTCTCATATAAGACAACCCCTAATTACACTGTTTCGTTTTATCCCAACCACCACCTTTGAGATTGCAAAAAGCTAGGATGTGAACACTGATCTGCCTAGTTCTAAAACTTCTGAACACTGCAACAATTTTCCTAATATTTGAATAGGATTTAGAATTAATGAATTTGTTCCAGGAAAATGTGTAGAGATTGTTGGCAGAGCTAGTTTTAATAGTTATCTTATAATTCAATAAATTTCTGCAGTTAATGTGAGAACAGTATACTGTCTAAAAACATCATGGACACCAAATATTGTAACATCTTTACATGCTTTGTTACAGATTGCTCGTTGTAAGCAGCTCATTTGTGACCCCAGCTATGTAAAAGATCGGGTAGAAAAAGTGGGTCAGGTGATCCGTGTCATCTGCATTCTCAGTCACCCCATCAAGAACACCAATGATGCCAACTCCTGCCAGATCATTATTCCACAGAACCAGGTCAATCGGAAGTCAGGTAAGTTTTGGAGATCAGATGTTTGTAGAATTTTGGTAGTCAAAATTTACTTTGTATTTTATCCAAAATTCCTAATTTTATTTGCTCTATTATAGTGAAAAAGTGTTAGTTTTTTTAACACATGGGAAACATTATATGATGGATCTCTTTTGAGATCCTAAATCATCACATCAAATGGACAAATTAAATTAGCCTAGGAGTCCTGCCTCGGGTTTATATTCACTGCTTTGGACCTCCAATTCCTCATCTGTGGAATTCAGAGGCTGAACTAAGATGAGCAGTTCAGTTTCTCTAGTTCCAACATTATGTGTCTGTAAAGGCTTAGCTTATTAGTGACCAGGCACCACTATTTTGAGATGATGGTGCTTCTATGTCATTATTTGTAAACTTGTTATATCTAATCTTAACAGTATGCTAGTGTACAACTTAAATTTATCTAAGATCAGGATTTCTAAAATCGTAATTCCTGATTTATTTGCTTTAACTAGCAGTTTTCATCACCTACCTCTTCCTGAAGTCCTAAATCTTTTATCAAAAACTCAAATAAAAAAGATTTTTTGGCTTTGAAATAGACAATTGAAAGCCATCTGTATTTAATTTTTCTGTATAGGAGTCCAAATCATAGAAGATTTATTACTAGAACAAAGGGACTTGTACTAAAGTAATTTTTAAAGGGTTCCCAAGCAGATCTCTGGGTTGGTGAAAGTAACAAAAGGGAGCCCAGTAATTGTTTTGTTTATGAAATTAATGTAGTTTACTTTGCAGACAACTAGACTTATGGAATTATATGAATTTATTATGCCAACTCAGGAATAGCTTTTGCTAATTTGTGATTTTATAGTAAATATGTGAGAAGTCAGTATAGAAGGTCCCAGTTAATGATGGTTTGACTTAACGATTTATCAAGTTGGTGCAAAAGTGATTAACTATACAGCCATTGTTTTTTTCTTTTCAGCACAGTAGTGAATAAATTGATATACTCAACAATATTACAAAATAGACTTTGTGTTAGATGATTTTGTCCAATCATAGGCTAATGTAACTCTTGAGCAGATTTAAGGTGTGCTAAGCTAAGCTATGACGTTTGGTAGGTTAGGTGTATTCAATGCATTTTGACTTCTGGTCTTTATGATGGGTTTCTCAGGATATAACCCCTCTGTAAGTTGAGGAGCATCTGTACTTAATGAAACGTTTCTTACCCATTCAAAACCTTTTGCAATGCAAGGTTCAGAGAGGCAGAAGACCCCAGAGCAGTTAATATGGTTTGCCAGGTTTCCACAGTAAGCTGAGACAATGCTGGGAAGAGAAATTTCATTTTCAAGTCTAACAGTTCACTGCCACGTAAATCCTTGAGCTCCAGAAGGCTAAAAAGTTGCTGAATATTGACCCTGTTTGCCTCCATAGACATAGAACTTAAGCTTAGAAGGAACTGTCCATTCCAAGTAATTTTAATTCACACCTTGAAATATGGGTGAGACTGAGTGTACACACCCGACCGATGCCCATGTTTTACAACCTTGGAAGTAAGATGGCATTACTTGTTTCCAGATATCTATGTCTGCATGATCTCCTCTGCACACAACGTGGCAGCACAAGGGAAGTACATTGCCATAGTTAGTACAACTGTGGAGACCAAGGAACCTGAGAAAGAAATCAGACCAGCTTTGGAGCTCTTGGAACCAATTGAACAGAAGTAAGTGACGTGATCATTTATATCAGCTAAAATCCTAGATTAATTTTGGATTTTGCTTCATGGTGGGGCAAACCCAATGAGAAAAAAGCAAGCAACCATCATCTCCACCAACCTCATCCTTTGGGTTTTGAATTTCAGGCAAAGCAATGAATGGGTGTGGGGTCAGCTCACCTGCTCACTTAATTCTTTTTCTTCTTCAGATTTGTTAGCATCAGTGACCTGCTTGTACCAAAAGATTTGGGAACAGAAAGCCAGGTGAGTGTGGTGATCTGAAAAGGGTATTATTGCATTTTATTGGGAGATTTCCTTAGTTTCAAGTCTTTCTAATATTTATTTTCAGATCTTTATTTCCCGTACTTACGATGCTACAACTCACTTTGAGACAACCTGTGATGACATTAAAGACATCTATAAGAGGATGACAGGATCAGAGTTTGACTTTGAGGAAATGAAGCGCAAGAAAAATGACATCTATGGGGAAGACTAACAGCAGTTCATGTTATCTAATTAGGACAGAATTAAAATTTGGCAAATAATGCATATTGTATGAAATCAGTATTGTAAGGCCTGCTTTTATAATCCAAACTGAGAGATTGCAGAGCACTGCACCAGTAAATATTCCTCCCCTTTCTAATATCATGTATTAACTTGTATTCTTGGAGTGGCTGTTCAGAATTGGCAGGTGACCATATTCTGTACTGTTTAACCAATGCTGGCTTTTTTTTCTAGTGAAGGATAAGTTTTAAAAAAAACATTGTGATACTGACACAAACATCTTGATACAGTATTTGTATCTTTTAATCAGTGTAGCCTTTACAGTTACGTGCTTCTGCTGCTCAAGAGCTGGATCAGTACAATTTGCGTGCCATCTGTCCTCAAGGAGATTTGAAATCAAATATTCCATAATTTGGGAAAGCATACCGAAGTTTTCACTATAGATTTACATTTTGGTCCTGTCAAGTATTATGATAGTGTCTATGTAGCCTCACCACAGGTTTGGTTTATGTGGGCTTAAAATTCTGAACTCCAGACTTTGAGTCATTTTGGGGGAAGCCTGTGTGGTGTTTTAATCTAATTGATGAGAGCAAAGGAGATAGAAACTTAACATAAAGCAGGTACATGTAGAAGCTTCTATCATATCCCAGGTGTGGCCTTTTCAATGGACCAAGCTGCAATGCAGTATTGATTTGACAGAGCCTCTCCTTCAATGATGTCTGCCTCAAAATGGCTCCACGTGATTTCTGTACTGCAAAATAAAGCCAGACTCTGGAAACCAAGTCCCTCTCGATTGGTCTGTTTGTGCCCTGATGTTTAAGAGCTCTAAGTACTGTGCTGGCCATGATGCAGTTGTTTATTTCCCTCAGTAGAGCTGAAACTGATGCTAGGAGAGATGCTGGAGTAGAACTATGCTCAGTTACTGACAGCACGTGAAGCTTCAAACTTGGATGGATAGAGAATCAAGTCTGGCTTCATTGTGAGTAACCCTAAATTACATTCTTGATTCAGTATAATTGTGAAACTCTTGATAGTCTCTCTCTCTTTCTTTTTTGGTTAATCCTCACCCAAGGATATTTTTCTGTTTATGGTTTTTTAGAGTGGAAGGGAGCAGAGAGACAGAGAGGGAGAAACATTGATGGGAGATACATTGGTTGGTTGCCTCCCGAATTTGCCCCAACCAGGTCAGGGATGGGGTCTGCAACCAGGATACATGCCCTTGACTGGAATCGAACCTGGAGCCATTTAGTCTGAGGGCCTACGCTCTAACCACTGAGCAGTTGGCTAGGGCTTATTCTTAGTAGCGGTTAACAAGTACTCTTTTTTATTCAAATGCAAGTTACTGCCTTTGATAATTCTGCTTATAGGTAGCATTTATAAGAGAACAAGTTAATTATCAGATGGATAAGTGCTTTAAAAGATTTTCATGTAATGTAAATTGTAGTTAGAAATTTTTAACTGGGACCTCCTTTCTCTCTTAGCATATACAGTAATAGCTACCAGACGAATGAAGACATCTTAACTGTATTCTTTTAGGCTGAATTTGGTTCTTATCGTTATGTCTAAAGGACATATTAGAACACGACTAATCTGTCAAAGTAATTAGGGTAATAATTTATTCAGATTATCTGATTTACCTTAGGTCATTTTCTAAATCTCACACTACTTGTTTTGGCCAGATACTTCTTTGTTATGGGGGACTGTCCTATGCATTGTATGATGTGTAACAGCCTCTCTGACATCACTCTATCTACTAGATGCCAGGAGCACCTCCCTAGCCCAGGAACCAAAAATGTCTCCAAATGTTATAACATATCCTGGGGGACAAAATTGTCCAAGTTGAGAACCACTACTTTATGTTGGGGATGGTGAACCTTTTTTCTGCCAAGAACCATTTGGATATTTCTAACATTATTCTCAGGCCATACAAAATTATCAACTTAAAAATTATCCTGCTATATAGTCAAACATGGAAAATATACAAACTGGTTAGTATTAAATAGAAAGCAAAGATATCAGGACTCTATGTCCCAGGCCAAGGGGGTTCAAAAATGATGAAGGCACAATTTCTGGAAGAGCCCATAGTCCAGGTTAGACCCATTGTTCTATGACTTGGTTAAATGTTAAAATAAAGAAATGGTGGTATGGAACTGATGGCCTTGGGATTGGATGTTGGAAGGCTTTTCAGTAAGGGGAGATGAATATTTGAGGTACAACTTGAAAGATGACTATGTTGGACAGGTAGCACCTGACAGGTGATAGTAGTAGGTGCTCAATAAGTATTTTCTTTTCCTTAGGAATTTCAAATCAACTCAGTGTTATGATCCTCGTGTTAGTAGTATCTTATCCCTGAGGTAAAAATAAAATGGGATTCTAAGCAAAAGCTAGTTTCAGATAATTAAAACTTATAGTGAGATTGGCACTTTTGTTTGGTTAAGAAGCATACAAAGTAGATGAATGGCTTTTGAAAGAAGTTTCTGTATAGGTCTAACAGCCCCCATAGAAGGGCAAGATAAAAAGTCCTGTGAATGCTCTTTTTTCTATAGCTTGCAGCTCAGTGCACATGACCTTGGGAGGGGAGAGTACTAGGTGGGTCTGCTGGGACTAAACTGACAGATCAGGGCCAAAATGATATAAGTGATAATATTCCTCTGGAACCCAGTTATTCTTGCTTAAGTGGCCTAAAAAGTGATAGAACTCTCCTGACAAACTCCAATTTTTGCTATGAAGTCCCTGCAGAAACAGTTGACTTTTTAGATGTCTTTATTAGAAAAATGAAACAAATTAGTTATAAAAACCTGTATTCCAAATAGATGCTAAGTGTCTTACAAATATTTTCTGCTTGGTTTTCATGTTTAAAGATTTTAATTACTTCTAACATCATAAATAAGTGATTATTCTCAGAGTTGATTTTGTAAGTGCACTATTTACAAAATAAGTGTAAAATGACAGTTTATAAATGTGTACCATTTTGGAAAAAAGATTAACTTTATGTAGTGTTGTTTGAATAATAGCAAATGAAACACTTAAGAGATTATAGTCTTTACAAGTAAAAACCTTTAAAACAGACTAATACGCATTTCTTAAGTGTTGCTGACATTAACATGCAAAAATAAAGTTATTGGTTAAGTAGATTAATTTTTGCTACAATTGAGTAAACATGTTTATAAAATTATTTTTAACTAAATTCAATCAATAGTTTTAAATTAAAATTATTTAAAAAATATTTAACACTGCAACCCAAAGTGAATGTGTCATTGTAAATGAAGCCAGACATTTAAACAAAATGTAAAAAAATGAAAGAAGGAATTTTCCTCCAAGTTGTAGAACATTGATTTGTTTCAATTACAAGAAGGGAAGACTTTTTAATGCGTCTCAAAGTTTTTCAAAGAAAAGGGAAAACACTAATTTGTTGTTGGCATCATTGATGTCTAGGCAAGTTACAGTTAAATAACCTGGATAAATAAAATTGATAATAATTTCATCTTTAAAACAAAGTAACCAACAACTATTTTATAAAAAGTTTTTATGCATTGTAAAGGTTACATCATCTGTCTTGGTGATGAGGATGAACTGCAGGTGAAAATGGACATCTCAGAAAATGGGTAATTGGGTTGGTTATTTCATTAGCAGATACTTTATAATTTCATCCCTAAATAAAGTTATTTTTAATTTACAGCATGATAACATATATAAGGTATTCATATATATGAATACATATATAAGGTAAAGAACAGAGTTTTTGAACAACTGGTTCCCTCCCAGATACAAATGTCAGTATCTTCCCTCAATTCCAGCTGACATGGGAGTTGCAGGAAAAGTGTTCTTACCAATAGCTACTCCTAAATGGAGCTGCTACTTTTTGTATATTTTCAATAAAGTTATTTACATCTGTAACAAGGATTCCACTATTTTCAAAGACCTCTCTGGAGACAGGCTTCTCTGTAAAAAGAAAAATAAACTTTTTTGGTAAAAAACATTAATGTACTTTCTAAAAAGTATTATTGACATACAATATTATATTAGTTCCAGGTGTATAACAGTTATTCAGCATGTAAATATACCTTTTTAAAAGTAGCAGAACCCCTTTTGTTTAAAAAAACTTCCGTGAAACTTCCTAATGTGGAAGGAAAAAGGAGTCTGGTTCTAGTGAGAAAAAAAAAAAAGGTCTGAAGCTTTGGGAACGGCCCTTTCCATGGGAGGGGGGAAGAGTGCTGGGAAACCACTGATAAATGACAATGAGTCACTCCTTAATTTTTAAATATTTGGTGAAGATTCACATGAAACATTAAGAATTATGGATCAAGTATAAAATTAAGGAGATGATGAAACTTAATAGAAAGAAACTGTTTGAGGACTATTAAATAGACAGCACCCCTCACCCAGCCTTTATTAGGCTAACAACTGATCTTGGATCTATATCCACATTTATCTTACGGCATCCAATGACTTCTAGAGTTCACCCATTTGACTGATTGATGATATAAAACTGAGGCAGCACTAAGGCTGTGTGACTTTACCTGTTAGGAAGACAGCAAACCTGGCATGGATATGCTGAATTTGCAGGTTTAGGAGACATTTTAAATGTTCTGCTTTTGTTGATGACCGAGAGTCACACTGGTGATAATGAAGCAATTCAATGATATTTGCACTCTGGTAGGATTTCAATATTAAGTTCTTCTTATGTGCAATTGAATCCACTCTGGAAAATACATAGAAATGTTAAATTCAGATTCAGTGTAAGTTTGTGTTAAGTTTCTTTCTTACTGTATCTTTTGTTTTATTCCTAAATCTTCTCTTGCCTTCACTATACTTACATTCCTAGTTTAACGACTTCCCATAAAACCAACTGAGATCCTTTGTCCCTGTTCTTTTCCACCACACATTTGCCTTCCTAGAAGTCACTGTCTTGATGCACTCTTCAAAACATTACAGGCGCACTATTTTTGCAAATACAGATTTAAAAAAAAATAGCATTCTGATTCCAAGCAGAAGTGACTTCTACACATTTATCCAGCACCACTTCCAAAAATGTCGCCAGGCAAGCTTCATATGAATTTCCAGTGGACCTCCTAATGCATTCTTTATAGCAATGGTTCCAAATCTATAAGTTTCTTCAAAACCTCTGCTCTATACTTCTGATTAAAACAATGTAGCAGCTAGATTTTCCTTAGTTTCTCACCTTCTTTTAAATCTTCTTACTACCTTTTTTCTTACTCTTTTAGAAGAAAATGTTTTAACTTTTAAACATTACTACCTCTGCTCTTGATTCCATCTTTCCAGTCAGTCTTCTCTACCACATTCTCCTTTCTGTTAGCTGGAGAAAACCAAAATCATACATATCCCCACCACTGAAGCGACAAGTACTGTTCACATCACAAAGGTGAATTTCCTTCCAGACTTATATGTCAATTTACAATTGGCATCATACTGTACATAGTTTTAAGATACCAACTTTTCTATTATATTCCTTATTGTTATAAACAGAAACTCTTTGTATGTTTCTATTTACTGTGTTAAGTTTTGTGTGACATTATTTTGCAAATATTAAAGAATCAGACCCTGGCTGGTATTGTTCAGTGGTAAGAGTTGGCTAAGCACAGAATGGTCTCGGGTTCCATTCCCAGTCAAGTACGTGAGTTGTTTGATCCCTGGCCCTGGTTGAGGTGTGTGCAGGAGGCAACCAATTGATGTTCTCTCCCCCATGGATGTTTCTTTCTCCTCAAAACACCTTCCCCTCTCCTCCCTCCCTACTCTCTCAAAAAAATCAGTGGAAAAATTAGATAACAAAATTAGCCTAGAGATGGAATTGAGGCTGGTTTTGTAGTTATTGATAACCATTAATGGCTATTAACCCCTTTGTGGTTTTTAAAAACTAGGATTTTCTTTGGTTTTAGTTGTAGATACACTCCCCCAAAGTGGACAGAATCTGACAGGTTTTCTGATGAGCTTTTTATGCCGGTAAGTACAATTTGAAGAGCATGTTACTGTTTTGACGAACTCCCTGTGAATGCGTGGTCACAGTCTGGGACCCTGTTAACTCTTGGTTGTCCTCCTGTCCTAGTGCCTCCTAACTTATAAGCCTTTTCTGAACTTCTGTCTTTTTTCTGAACTTTTACCTATCTTTATCATGAAAGCGCATCTTTCAACATCTCATGCACTTCCATGATTTTGGCTGTTTCACACTGAGTTTAGTTTTCCTTTGGAGAAATCACTATGGTTAAACATAATAACGGGCATTTCAGAGATGAACATCCTGGAGTTAAAGCCTAGCTTCACAACTAACTGACTCCAAGTTTGATCTAAGTCAGGCCTGCCATTGTGTACTCTGTATGAAGTTAGGGTGAGATAATCAAAGTAAAACACCTAATAGTGCCTGAAGCAGTCATTTAACAAATGGCTTGTCAACCCTGTTCTTTTCCCAAGTCTGTCTCTGAGCTCCAGGCCTTCCTTTCCAGTCTCATTAGAACCTGGAGGCATATCTTTGATATGGAGGAGCTACTCTCAGACCCAAGTTCCTTTAGCCAAGGAATCAATACTTTTCTTTAAAAAATCCCAGCTGTAGAATGGTAGGGTGGCTCAGTTGGTTGGAGTGTCCCATACACCAAAGAGGTTATGGGTTTGATTCCAAGTCAGGAATAGTGATCCTAAAATAACTATAGTTAAGTTCAGACTCTGCTTATGGGAGGCCATTGATAGATTTTTCCCCTCTCACATTGTTATTTCTCTCTCCCCCTTCTCTCTGAGGATTTAAAAAAAAACCCTAGCCATATATTTAAAGAGGCTTGCTAACTGGCAATCTATTGTTTAAGGGTAAAATTCAATTTTCCATCCTAGTTATAATTGAGGCAACTTAAAAAGCATTAATGTCGCAAGCCCGTAGTTCAGTTTACTTTACAGTTCATGGTAGCAGAGTCTGAATAACTATAGGTATTTTAGGATTCCTATGTCTGACTTCTGTTGGTCTAGAGAGCGCTACTCACAGTATATGCCTATAAACTTTTGAGTACAACACAAAATTTTTACTGAATAATATGCCCTGCTATAAAAACAAAATCCCAAAACCAGTCAACAGATCTAAATACTGTGTTTAGTGATGCAGGTGATTCCCATTCCAGTACAAATTTAACCTTGAATATTCCAGT
Organism: Murina feae; assembly: GCA_004026665.1. Lineage (NCBI taxonomy): Eukaryota > Metazoa > Chordata > Mammalia > Chiroptera > Vespertilionidae > Murina > Murina feae. Next base: position 16,037 of record PVJC01003618.1, read on the forward strand.
CCAGAGCACATTGAGTATTTTAAGGTGAATCACACGGTATTTCCATATCCCCCTGGCAAAGGGAAGGAAAGGCCCCCCCCCCCCCAAAGCCCTCACCTGGCATCAGGCCTTACCTTACATCTTCCTTTAGCTTTTTATTTTCCTTGTAGTGAAGCAACCATTTCCACCTTCCATTTCCATTTAGTTTCTCCAGGGCTTTCACAATTTCCTTCAGTTGAACTACAGGATAGAATAAGTTGTGTTTTAAGATTTTTGGTTTTTTACTCAAAGCCCAGAATTTATTACTTGTTAAAAAAAAATAAGACCTGTGTTTGAGTGTATACATCATTGCCACTTATGTGGCTGTATAGGACCCCATATTGCATTTCAAAAATATAGCAACCTATGGCCCCTCGATTCAGCCCTACCTACTCACACTGCAAGAGAGAGCTCTGCAGAGAAAGCACTGCAATTTCTAGCAATTAAAGCTTTGAACGTATAGAGATCACATAGGAGGTTTAGTTGCAACAGCAAAATCTATGTTTTTAAATATAGAATCTACAAATATTTTTCAACTCGTTTCCATGTACAATTCATGCTTGTTAAGGGATATCCTCCTGATCTTCTAATCCAGAAGCTGTGTATCCTCATTCCGTTCTAATGTGCTGTCAGAGCTAGGGCAGGTTTTGATCATACATAAATGTGTCTGCTCTGTGCTCTGACAATCTCCTAGGTCAACTCAGGGTTAGGGTCATTGACTGCCCACACAATGGATTAACTGCATATAATTTAAGTAAATCCCCTACCCCGACAAATTCCCAATCTCCAGTTCACCCTTGAACTGCTCAGATAAAGTATAAGTAGATGCACATAGCTCAGACGCATGCTGTTCAGGGTCAACTATATGCGTGTTTAAGCAGATAACACGACTTTCAGTAACCATTTTTTTAGATTTCCATATCAATAAGGTAGTAAGGGTGACAGCAACAGAAATGGAAGAGGGCTGATTTTAAACAGTATCTGTAGCTGACTTCATCTGGCAAGTGAAGGAATCAAATTTAACAAAATCTCAAATTTGTATGACTATTTTAGCCACACTCCTGAGGGAAGGAACTTAGGAGCTGGTTTAGGACAATCAGTAAAACATACTGGGAATGAGAACTATAAAAAAATCTGCTTAGCATAGCACATAGCAAAAATTAAGCCCTCAAGCGGTAGAGATGGACATTATTTTGAGTTGATATTTTTCATGAAATAGTACTTAGGAAACAGGAAAGGAAATTAAAAGGCTAACCTAGTGTTAAAGTTTCTAATATTCTGTCATCTGATACCACAAAGCCTCCAGTCCGAAACAGCTCTTGGAAGGTGTAATTGAGAACATCTTCAGGGCTGTCTACTCCCGCGAAGATGACACTGGGAAAATGCTTCAGCTTCAGCAAAGAAGGAATCTATTGAACATAAAAAGATCCCACAATAAAGATAAATTTACTGGGTCGTTTTGGTCACTTTTCATCCGAGGGTTTCAAGATTCAGGATAGCTAAAAATACTTTAACCTTGATGACTGATAGATAATTCTACCACACATAAGGAACATTAACTCAGTTTATCATAAAACAAGTAAATACAAAGTCTCTATAACTGCAAAGGTTGGAGATAGGGAAGAGTACACCCTCAGGGACCTGTAATCAGGCAGGTAATAAGCTAACACCATCATTCCCTGTCTTCGGCTTCACTTGGTGTAGGTGCTTAGGGATGGGTTACTATCTCCTTGATAGGCTATGCCCTTAAGTTAGATCTTGGAAGAAGCAATTACTTTTATTCAACTAATAGGTAAATATAACAAAGAGTTAAGAAAAATTTTATAATTCCTATAAAAGAAAGATTTGTTACTATTAGATGAAAATTTATCAGTATCTTTTTATAGTTCTGCCTTAGTTAATTATTATAAATAAAAAAAAGGCAGTGACAAGTCTGATAATTATAGAGTAACAAAGGCCTGGAATACATTTCTTTGTAAGAAAGGTATTTTCAAACCTACTTGATGCAAATGTGATGAGATATCTTCATTTTTGATAATGACCATTAGCATATCATTCTCTCTGTGAAAAACTTGACAGAAATGCTGAGGTTCAATTTCTGTATGGCCTCCTTTCCTCAGAATATTCTGAAAGATTTACAATTAGCCATTAGTAAAAAAAAGATGAATGCACAGAACTACTTTTACAGTTTACTAAGAACATTAAAAGCACATCCTGTTTACTAAATTATATCCTAACAAGGCAACAATAAATGGCAGTTTGTCTTATACTAAGTGAGCTTTCACCTGTGAAAGAAATGACTCCTCAGTATCAATAACACTTGGGTTTTATAAGTTTATTTCAAAGGCAAAAAAAAAAAAAAAAAAAAAAAAAAGCCTTGGCCAGTGTGGCTCAGTTTGGAGCAGCATCCTGTGCCTCACAGCTTCGATTCCCAGTCAGGCACATACCCAGGTTGCGGGTTCAATTCTTGGTCTGGGCACATATGGGAGGTAACTGCTGTATGTATATCACACAGATGTCTCTCTGCCCTTCTCTAAAAATCAATTTATAAAAAAGGCAAGAAAAGCACTACAGGGTTATGTCCATCAAGTATCGAAGGCTGATTTTTTTTTTTTTTTTAAACCACCAGACTAATATATTGAGTCTCACCCTCTTCAAGAGATTTTACCTTGGGCATGCTGTGATGCACTAAAAAATGTTTCTGATCAAAATGTTTCTAGAACATACTCTTGAATATAATACCCATAACAGCTCTGTATTACTTTGAGTACCATTAAATGGAGACTGATTTTTGAGGCGAGACAATAGTCCCTTGGATGTGGGGACTTGATCATGGAAGATATATGTGCATGGTTGTTAGGTAATGCTGTTACACAGAACAGGGCTGTATCAGACCACTTGGGGGAGGGTAAGTTCATTTAATAAAAACATTAACTTTGTCCTTTGTGATTTTGACAGTTTCTGTTTGAAGGATTCTGGAGGTTTTCATTGCACACCTTCATGTTCCTAGTTATATAAGAAGCACTGTATTTTGACTATTTCAATTCATCACTCAAAATGTATGGGCCATGTATTTTCAAATAAATTCTTACGGGAAAGATTTCTTTTAACAGAGCCCACTAAAATGTCTAAATATAAATCTTTAGCCCTCACTTATTTTAATAATAAATTATTTGAATAAATACATTTTCTGTTCAACATTTTCACCAAATGCTGTGCCATTCGTGTTCTGGGCTCTTGCATTCTGAATTTTGACAGTAATAAAGGACCTCACAGATCTTCCTCATACATATAATCTTACATATAAATGGGTCATGACACCCCATCATCAATAGAATGCTTCAGGATTCTCCAGGACTAAAGAATTATAACGATAGCTTTGTTAGCTTTTAGAAACATTTTGCTTTGACAATATTTTAATCCTATTTATGTGTCAACTTTCTCACTTGGAGATTAGTTTTATCTTTGCACACAATGTTATTTTCTGTTGTAAATAGAAACGGCACATTCACTATTGAAACAGGCATGATAATACCTTGAAATAGTCCTACAAGACCTATGATCTCTCCATATGAAAACCAGTATCACCTGTGCTCTGTAAAGGGTGTGAGAACTAAGATATTGCACTGTTGCTTTTGAGAAAGAAGTAAAAAATTAAGTATTCTGTTCAAGGTGGCAAAACAGGGACATGGCGATGATGCTACCCCAATCTCTGACTTATTTTAGGACATGTCTCAAGGCTAATTAGCCAAATAAAGTTACAGTACACCCTTGATTTTTCAGACTCCAATTTAATGAACTTCTGAGTTAAAAGACAAAAAATTTCTGGTCCATTTGTCATGTGAGTGTCACATGTGAAAAATTTTTAAAAATGTATTTTACCGAGTTTTTACTGAGAAGAAGGGAGAGGGACAGAGAGTTAGAAACATTGATGAGAGAGAAACATCGATCAGCTGCGTCTTCTACACCCCCCACTGGGGATGTGCCCGCAACCAAGGTACATGCCCTCAACCGGAATCAAACCTGGGACCCTTCAGTCCGCAGGCCGACGCTCTAACCACTGAGCAAACCAGTTAGGGCTTACACCCTGTTAATTTTAAAACGCTTTTAACCAATAATTAACAGGTTTTTTGTTATTTTTAACAATTTTTAGCAAATAGGCTATATGTTGGGAAAAAATACCAGTGGTTTTGTTGACAAAAATATTACATATTTACAGCTATAGTCTACCTATTTAAGTCCTAAGTGTCACTGCTCGTAAACAATGCTGGGCAAACGATTAGCATGTGATCACACCACATCTTGCAAGGTAACTGGGTTTGTTGTCTCACTGTGTGACTTTCTGAAGTAGTTATATAACTCATGCTGGCCGATTTTCCAATGTGTGCTAAGCCACACCCCAGCTGTGTGCATTTGTTTACTGGAGATGACTGGTGAATGCACACATTTAACCAGACCTATTCAGTATAAATTTAAAATTACAGTAACACGTATAGAAACCTTTTCTGTGAAATTAAAGTTTTCATACATAGTTAAATTTAATTACATGTCTACATAAGTAAAAACGGGTTAACAAATTTGTCAATATTTTAACACACATTCAGAAACCCTACTTTATTATATAATGGACTTTCTGCTTTAACAGACAGTCCCTTGCCTGAATTAGTTCATTATATTGAGGACTTTACTGTAACTTTAATTCAAGGCAAAAAGGAAATGAATTTTCAGGTTACTTTTGGAGGCTAAGCACCTTCAAAAGGTCTGATACTTCAAAAAGTATTACTTAATACTTTTTCAATGATACTTCTTACCAAAATGACATGTAAACTGGAACAAACACTATGGGAGTTTGGTTAGGTGGGTACAGGGACAAATCTGGCAACCATTTATGAAGTACCTTGGAGAATAGTCCTCAACAGGAAAATAAAATCTGTTACACAGAAAGATCAGACTCCATACATTTGGAATAAATTTTAAATATTTTAAGATCATAATTAAATTACAAAATAGGAGCCATCAGCCATCTTGAAGAAGAGTTAACAATGGATAGCTTCAAGTTAAAGCTTATTATTTTTCCAGCCCATGCTATTCATCTTTTAGAAATACTTCTCAGTACCTCCCTAATGACCCCGGGATAGTCTAAATGCCTTAGCATGATTTCTATTAAGGCCCTTCCATCCTAAAATGGCCCTTTCTTACATCTCTAGACTTGTTTCCTGACAGAACACACTGCTCCAGGCATGATGACCAGCCCTCTTCACTGGGCCTGTGTAATCCTATGGCCCTTTCAGACCCTCTCAGGGTTCCCTTATGCTTTTCTTTCTGCAGCACTGAACCAATGACTACAACTGCCTGCTGTCCCTCTGGGCAGACTTCCAACCCCTGAGGGGAGTTGTCTGTGTTGGGTTTACCAGCTTCACACCTGCCTCTGGGAAGAGCAGGAAGCTGCTGTATATGTTTCATTAGCATCTACCTGATGTGCCCCTCTGTGATAACTGTCACATCACGTACAACATCTTCAGATGTCTAAGCTACTCAGTAAGTCAACATTTATGGACTTACCAAGTGACAGATAATCTCAAATACAGGACTTCTCAGAAGTACTGACATAAGTGAACTATAAAACAAATTTAGCCAAACATTTAGAACCAGAACACTTACTAATCTAGCCTTCCACACCTCACACAAGAGGTCAACCTTGCTAACTCTAGTAAAACATCGCTGACTCCCTCAAAATAATTTCAAAGCACCTGCACCAATACACATACCACACTTAATTTTACATTTATTTTTGCTGCTTTCATCAGTTATTTTCATTTCCCTCATCTGTACATGTCAGGGCTCTAAAACAGACACCGAGAAGGACTCCTGCCATTTGAACTGGCTGTGAAACATTGATCAGTGTGGAGGGACCATGCTTTTGGCTGGTGCTCCAGGCAGGTGAAGATGGGGCTGCTATGACCAGGGCTAATTACACTGGGGTAGGAAGTGAGCCAAACAGCAGGTACAGTGAAGGCAACTGAGAGCCCTTACAGGTGGAGAAGGGAACTGCAAGTGTGACAAAGATGGGAAATACCTGGTGGTGCTGGACTGGAATTGAGCAGTGAGCACCTATTTTTATTTTTAAAAGAAACATACAGATGTTATTTGTACATTTAACACATAGTTCTTGGATGTTTGCTTGATGGATGTAGATGCAAAGGCATCCAGTAGCACTGAGTTCACCCACTGCCAAGTCTTGATTCTGTGGCAGGCAGTTAGACAGACATGAGCAGAGCAAGGATGATAGGCCAGATACACAAGGTCACCAGGGTGGAAGGTCCCAGGTGCCTAGCAATGGCCGTTTGTAGGGCCAGGTCTCGTCCCCAGGGTGACCTTTCCTCCTCTAGCATATTGCTGGTTTAGACCTCAACCCCATGACATTTCTTTCCTAGAGATAACATCTAGGCCTCAGTTGTGTCTCAGGTCCAGGCCCAGGAAAACAGCAAAACCAGACAAGCAACCCCACAGCTGACCTTAGGACCGGATGCATTGGAGAATGATCCCCTGCCCTGGCACCATCTGGCTAATCAATCCGGGGAGATCTAGACCCTGAAAGGACACACCTGGAAAGCTGATGAATATTCTACTGAGATCTTCCCTTAGGACCTCCCCTGAAATCTCCACCCTTAGAACTGAGGACCCAGCATGCTCCCCCCAGGAGCACACCTGCTATTTCCTTCCCCAGTCCCTTCTCTATCCTCCCCAGGTACGTCACCTTTACCTTCCTCACTTCTAAGCTCCAAGGGCCCTTCCTTTACCTCTGTAACTTGTTTTCTAAGCCCATTTCTTCTATAAATACTTCTGCTTCTCTGACTTTCCAAATGAATGTTCTCTTATAGTTCGAGTCTTGGCTCTGAATTCTTAACTAGCTAGAACTGAAGTTCCAAGGTTGCTGAACCCAGATGTGGTCTGACCCCACTGGTCTAACATCTGGTGCCATTCTTGCTGCCCACAAAAATTTCAAATACGATTCTTCACTAAAATGAATCACAGCTCCTTGGAGAAGTGGCTGACTTCAAGGCTGAGTGAGGAAATACACAAGATAAGCCTGTAACATCACATTGTACCACAAAGGGAAAAGTTAGCCAAAGAATTATAGGGACTTGTCTAAAGGACACAGAATCCAACTTTTAAAGGGACTCCCACTAGCTGGGTCTGGGACTATCTGAGCATTAACAATAATAACCAAATGATAACTCTGAGTAAAATAATATGGAACATGGGTTCACACTGATATAAGCAAAAGAATAACAAATGGAAGGGAACGAAAAGATCTACCCTACAGCAGAAGGCCAACTAAGAAATGTGTAAGGAATGACAGAATTAGAATACCATGATGTGGCAACCATCACAATATCTGATTCAGACAAGAATCAATCTGGTGGGTGAAAGTCTCACAAAGAATAGGATATTTACATATCCTATGTATCTCCCACTTACTAATAACTACAGCATGCTTATTAACTATATTGGAGGGAACTGGTAGAAACTATCTTAAATGAAAAATGTTACTACAGTAATACCTGAATATAATGGATTATTTTGGGCAAACTGGTGTCTTTTAAAGCCTCAAGTCGGTTATGTAATAAAGTAGGATTTCCGAATATGTGTTAAAAAATTGACAAATTAGTTTACTTGTTTTTACTTATTAGACATGTTTGTGTAATTAAAATGAAATATGTATGAAAAATTTAATTTCCCAGAGATTTTCTATACTATAATTTTAAATTTATCCTGAATAGGTTTAGTAAATGCATGTATTCACCAGTCACCGTGAGTAAACAAATGCACATAGCTGGGGCGTGACTTAGCATACATCGGAACACCAGCCAGCATAAAGTCATGCCTGAGAAAACAGAACCAATCACCTCGAGAGATTCAGTGTGATCATGTGCTAATCATTCTCCCAACACTGTTTATGGTGACTCTAACTTAAATAAGTAGACTTTAGTTGTAGATGTAATAATTATGTTGGTGAAATTACTAGTGGCCTACTTACTAAAATTTTGTTAAAAATAACAGTGAATTAACAACAAAAATAATCTGTTAATTATAAGCAAATTTTGATTAAAAGCATTTAAAAATTAACAAGGTTTTATTTTTCACATATGACATGAACTGGAAATTTTGTCCGTTAAATCTGAAGTCCTTTAAATTGAGGCCTGCAAAATCAGTTTTACTGTACGATAGGAATCTGACAAAAACAGACACATGACAAGCAAAGACAATGTGATACTGAACTTAAGATGGGTTCTGTGGACTGAGCTAGCCCAGTGCGTTAGTGCTCAGGTCCTGATTTCTAGGGTTGTGCTGTGATCATACAAAACAGTGTCCTTCTTGTTGGGTAATATACACAAGTTGCTTCCTTAGTGCAGCAGTCTCATATGAATGTAATGCATATGTATAAGGGTAATGGGACATTGTATCTGCAACATTTTCAAATGGTTCAGAAATGTTAACAGTGGGGCATCTGGGTGAAATGTAAATAGTGAGGTATCTGGGTTCAGAAATGTTAACATTTCTGCAACCTTCACATGAATTTGAAATTATACTTTAAAACAAAAGAGAGTTAAAACAAAAGAGAGAATACTGTATTTTCTAAAAATATAAGAAATTCTGAGGGGATAAAATGAGGAAGCTCATGGTAAATGGAGACAGAGTCTGGCTCCTGTGAAGTTAGAATTTTACCATGGTTACATCATTTAAAATTAAGAATCATGTTCTTACAAGAATATCAGTTATCCTAATATTCAATAAAAAAAATACATCTAAAATCAAAAGAGATTCCTCTCAATTATCCATATTATAAGGTAGTCTTAATTTAAATTATATTTTTATTGGTTTGAAGAGGAAGGGAGACTGAGAAACATCAATGAGAGAGAATCATTGACGGTTGCCTCCTGGATGCCCCCTAATGGGGATCGAGCCCACAACCTGGGCAAGTGCCCTTGGCTGGAATTGAACCTGGGACCTTTCACAGGCTGATGGTCTATCCACTGAACCAAAACCAGCTAGGGCTTAATAACATAATTTTTAAAAATCTGCATTTTACGTAAGAACATACCTGTATTTGAATTTGAGTATGTCTATACTGGTAAATTTTTGTGAAAATTAGTCATTCCATTAATTCTGGAACATCATACATATCTTCAAATATAGTACCAAAGACAGACAGATTCTTGCAGCATAACACTTGGTATGCAGATAAAAACTGAGCTGTGAAACTCAAATACCGCTTCATAGATCAATTATCTCTTTCTGAAGCCAAGAATGCTAAATTTATTATTGTAAGCTAAAATTAAACAGCAATCAAAATAACATAATCTGTAAGAAAAAAACCTGTCACCTTACCTTTGTTCTCACAAAGAATGACTTGTCCTCTGTCTCAACGAGGTAAAACAGAAAGGTGCTTTTGCACGCCTCTTTCATGACACTTTTTAGTTTGACACGCAAACTGTTACACAAGTCTGTAATCATGTCTTCGTAGGAGGCTGACCTTCTTGGGGAAGATGAATACATCTCTTGAGATGTGGCTTCTCCAGAACCAACGTTTGACTCTTTATCTCGAAAACTGACTTGACTGCCATTCATCACCACCTTGTTGAATTCTGCATATTCATTGAGAATAAGGGAGATATCATTCCGGGATTCCTTCAAAGTACTGTTATACTTCAGTTTGTTGAGGTGGAAAGAAACAGTCTGACTTCTTTCAGAATTTGTAAGATTTCTCCTGCGATTACATCTTTCCTTCCAAAAGGAAGAACTCTTTAAATTGCTGGACCTGTGGCGTCTTGGGTGCTGGCTCTGTGGCCTGGAGTCTGAGTGCATGATTGTTACCAAGAGGGTACTTTTGCTCCGGGATGGAGGATGGAGAACTGAGGATTCAGATGTTTTTGACAAAGGGAAAGCTCCAGAGGCAATTTGGAGAGGTGGTCTCTTCAAAAAGTCATTGGTGGAAGACAGAGAAAGCTTGGAATCTCCATTCTTTATAAGTTGCTTCAGTTTCTGTTGGAAACGCAGATATTCCAGATCTAAAGTGTTCTGAGTAAGGTTATCTTCTACCTGCCAAGTATTTGTCCAGGAGCTTAGCAAGCCATGCTTAGCAGTGAAATTGGGCTGCCTCCTCAGGCCATGCAAAGTTCTCTTGGTACCTTTGACCTCTTTAGTTATAGTAAAATTAGTGTAAGTCCTGGGGATACCATGGAGATCTCTGATTTGGATGTAACACGGCACACTCTTATCTTCTTTCTTTAATCCATAAAACCGGTTTCGGGGAGGTATGCTGGTCTCCAACTCTGGAACGGGGTTGGAGTAGGCCCAATTGTCCTTATCACTATTGTTTAGGCTCAGGAAAGAGTCATAACCATCTTTCAAAGCACCTTCTTTCTTGTGACTACATCGCAAAGCGCAGGAACTCTCCGTGTCTAATTTGACATTTCTACAATCACCAAAAGTGTCTTGATCCGAGTCTCCAGAAAGTGGTTCATAATGGAAGTCAGAATTCACACTAATATCCACGTCTCCCAGGGTTTCAGAGTCCTCTTCAGTCCTGACCCCCTCACCAGAGCTTTTATTTTCTACCTGCTCTTCAGAGACTCCACAAACAAGAGGAGCACAAGATTTGGGAACAAGAAAGGCAGAAGGCTCTTTATTGACATTTTCACTGGTGACTGCTGTGTTTTGGTGAGAATCAGCATACAGATGCATGGGGAAAAGTCCTTTATTCAACAGATCTTGTGTTTTGCATGTTGACATATCTTTCAGCACATGGATGGTTTTTTGGTTGCCTTCTGGAGATGTGGTGTTGGATTCATAGTCAACACCTCCTAGGTCTATGTTGTTTTCATGTAATTCAGTTTCCGTTTCACTATTCTTAAGCAAACTGGCCATTCTTACTACTGATATTTCCTGTGTTTGAAACCCTGTCTCTATGTTTATGGGTCTTGCAAAATGGGTTACGGTAGCACCACTTGAGGAAAAAGCAAGGTTGGGGATCTCTGGGTGCATGTGTGCCTGGGTATCATCAGCTTCATTAACTGAGTCAGAGCTCAAGGACTGAACTTGCATGTAATTGCCTTCATTTAATTTCAAATCACTGCTAAAGAGACTCTTAATGCTTTTTGGGCTAGTCTGCTGATTTAACGATACATTCATTATTTCACTTGGACTACTTGTAGAAATAAATTTATCAACCAAAGATTTATTTTCCAAAATCTTTTTAGGACTAAATGGGGGCTCACTGGTCTCCGAGGCAAGGCGATTTAAGCCTGAATTTCTGTTTTCTATACTGATCGGCTGCAATGGATTTCCTGACATTACCGATTTTTCTAGAGAAGTCTTGTAACTGTCAGTTGAAGGAGGCTGGTTTAATTCTGTATTGCAGCATGGCACCTTTTCTGAGAAAGAGAAACCCTCACCATGTTCACTTGGGAGAATTTCCTTAGTTACTTTACCCAGAAGGCTTAAATGCTTATCTTTTCTTCCTGGGTGATTATTTAATAGTAGAGGCATTTCAGCAGGAAGTTGTATTTGTGGTACCTGAGTTAGGTTATTTTGTCCCATTGGATGGATAAGACCAAAAGAATTTTCTTTTTCTGTTGTGGCCAAATCTACTGACTTAGTGTGGGAGAATTTGCCCCTTTTCCCACTCTGTGCATCAGGATGTTTTAAACTACATGAAGATACATCCCGAGATGGTTGTGTTTCTTCAACTAGTATCTGGGGGTCAGGACTAGAAGCTGGTGACACTTCTTCAATTAAAGAACCAAAGGGAAAGTCTGAGGTAACATTAACTTTCTCTGTGAGCTCAAGGGCAGAAGTATATTTAGCAGAATTCACTTCTCTGTTTTCTATGGAAGTCACCTCTTGTGGCTCAATTATGTCTTCATCTATATCCTGGAGTTCTAAATTTGATAATGGGGCCTCCTGATGTTGCTCTGCTTCACCAGCTGGCATTTCTTCTCTGGGACTTGTAGGTGGTGATATTGTGAGAGTTAGGTCAATGTCAGAATCTTCCTCTAACTCTAGGCTTACCTCCTCTCCATTTATAGGTAGGCTGGTTTGTTTAGCAAATGCAGACTTAAACGATTCAAAATTCCTATTTTCACTGTTTAGACCACTCTTGTCACTCTTTAATTCTAAAGAGCCATTTGATGTATTACTTATTGATGGCATGCAGCTAAGTGAGTAATTTTTTTCCAACATGGCAGAGGATGATGGTGAAGCTTCTGCAATCTGTGATGGCTCCAAAATCTCCTCCGAAGATTTGCTTAAGAGACTCTTAGGTTGCAGAAAAAGTTCTTGAGAGAGTTTCATTTCTTCTCTGGGCAATGAAGAATTAGAACTTTTAACTAATGGTAATGCCTCCCTTTCCAATGAATTATCAGTTGGCAATGATGAGCCTGGAACAGGAATCTCTTTCTGCACCGAACACATTTCATTACTAGCTGGTGTCTCTCCACTCACTGAGGAGGCACAAAGGTACTTAGTGCCTTTTTCTCCTGACGCTGCTAGAGACAGAATGTCCTTAAGGCCTTGTGTTTGTACCTTTTCAAAGGTGGATATAGGAAGTCTAAGACTTCTAGCAGGTGATACTTGTTTAAGCAACTCCATATTAAACACTGTAGGTTTATCAGCTCTATTTGCAATTTCTGCCTGTACTGGTATACATGCATTTTTTTCAAAAGTAAGAGTAACTGGTTCCAGATTAATCGTTACATACCCCTTATCATCTTTCTTTTCCTCTGAAGGCTGACATTCTTTGTTTTGGGGGCTGCTATACTCGATAAGGGTCTGTAAACCACTTGTTTTTGCTTGAACTGTTGGATGGAAATTATCGACTTTGCTTTCAAGGGTGCTATACACAGATTTTTGACAAATCACTGACTGATTGCTGATCCCATCACAAGTCTTGGTGAATGTGGTTTGTGTGACTGTATCAAAAGAAGTCACTCTTGTGCTATCACGTGGCTCAAAGGTTTTATCTTCACCAGGAATAGAAGGTCCATTAATTTGGATACTTCCAGTGTTAGAAAGCACAAGATTAGAAGTCTCTGTTTTATCTGATGACTCTTGTTTGGATTTCCCCTCAATAATCTGAAATGACAAAAGTAAAAAAAACAAACTCGAGTCAAACAGAATATTTTAAACATTTATATGTGAATAACAGAATAGAAAAGGATTAATTTGTCTAGTCTTTTGAGTTTTCTAATCTGTAAGAATAAGACAGGGTAAAGATCAAACAAATCCATCTCTTTTTAGACAGGCTTAAAATACCCCACAAGTAGGAATTCGTTTTCTTTAAACAAAAACACACAGATGAGATCTCCAAAACTTATTGTACAGCCCATTTTTTAAAAAGGACTTTTAGGAAGAAAAGTGGCTAGCTCACTGACAATTTAAAGACTTAAAAATCTCTTATTCCTCAACTATCTTCTTTGCTTATCACTGGAGATAATTTCTTTCTCACTGTAATAACTCCTATTCAACAGAGCACAATAAAACATAGTGCAGTTTGCATGAATAAACTGAACCAAAGGGACTGATGGTGAATGTGGATCATGGTTAAACATTAGGAGAATTACTTCTGGATAATTTTGATAACCTCATAAACAGGTTTTGTGTTTTTTTTCTTTAAAGGCTGAAACATAGTCTTGTCCAGAATATGGTAAAATGGACTGATCATACAATTAACCATATATTAACTTTTGGAACATTATGATCACAGACTTCCTGCCATGTCTTGTGACAATCATGTTAAAAGTCAGGACCTGAGTTTCAAACCTCATTAAAAACATCTGTCTTAACAGAAAACACAGAGCTGAGGAATTGGCAGGGTGGGAACTGAGACTCAGAGTTTTAAGAGAACATTACTGGCCGGGCACAAAACACAGGAAAGTCTTAATGATAAGAGTTATTCTGAGAATTTTCTCACCCAGTCACACTGCGGCTGTTAATCTTTGACCACAGTCCCAAACCTTACCACACCTGTGGTCTTAGGGAAATGCAATTGTGATAATCTTGATATGTTTAGACTGACACACACACACACACACACACACACACACACACATGACTACAGGTGAAGTGTAATGTTTCTAAAGAAAAGTGTGATCATTTAAAAGAACTGCAAAATTAAACACACAACTAAAAGCAACATGGCTATTGGTTTCTAATGCCCACTGTGCTGGAGTTCTTTTGTGTCCTAGTTTGACCACTTGTAGAACAAAGGAGTGGTATAGTATATGTGTGTGCATCTTTAAAGTAAAGGCACAGTATCCAGGAAAATGATGGAAAAATTTTAAATAAATGCTATAGAAATTTTTAGAAATCATTAATTTTAATACCATTACTTCCTTCTTAATACTCTATTTTATGTTTGCAAAAGATCATTTCTAAAATTAATACTGATGATAGTTAATTACATACTACCACAACAAAAAATACTTCATAAGTAGTACATATATATCAGCCTGACTAAACTGTAAATATTTTCTTATTCTAAGGCAGTAATTCTTAACTGGATTGTATGTATCTTTGAGAATCTTATGAAATTTATGAACCCCATCAGGAGAAAAACCATATGCACTCATAAAACTCATGTATGTAAGTATACACATAAACGCATATAGAATTTGACATTAAGAAACATCTAGACTGTCTAAATTTGAATCTTGGCTTGACAATTTGCTAACTGTAAGACTTCAGGCGATTTCCACACTCCTCTATGCCTTAGTTTTCTCATCTATAAGACAGAAAGAAATGATCCTTACTCATCGGGTTTTGTGATAATTAACTGAGTTAATGTGAGCTAAAGGCTCAGACCATTATCTGGCCCACAGCATTACATACATCAGTCTTCATTATGATGAAGATGATGAGCATCAAGCGACAGTCACAGACCCTCTGAGGCTCACCCCTGTACCTGCAAACCCCCAAGTAACCCCAGGTATAGAAAACACTGTCTACTCATGTGAAGACAGGCATTTTAGGTAACCAAAACCATGCAAAATTATTCTGAAGTAAACAGCTGAAAGTTTAAAAAGGCAAGCATTTTTGTCAATCCATTTACTTGGAAATTTGATATATAACTTCTTTGCTCCAGTTAAAATTTGATGATCTGGCCTGTATTTTCTTTATTTATAAATAGTTATCTACAGACCCATGAGAGGTCTGGCATTTTATTTTCTGTGACAGTATTTTTTTCAAATATAATTTTAATATATTCAATTTTAATTTACTTTAATGTTTATCAAAGATTTCTAATATTTACTATTACCACATCTGATCCTTAAACACTACTCTGGGTAATATTATTTGCCTCTTTTTATAAGAAAAATAAGCCAGAGAGCAGGTAATTTGTCCCAAATTATACAACAAAGTGACATAATTATGGTTGGTTCCCAGATCATCTGGACCTCATTATTTTTTACTTCCGTTTCTTCAATCAGGATGAAGATAAGCTCCAACTGCAAACTATGAGCGACACTTATGAAGACTAAGTTTTGGGCATTATACTGACTTACAAAGCTAGAGAATCTACTTTCCTAAAAGAAATGAATTTGTTTTGAATGTAATTTTATATATAAAGAAGAAAACTTCTTTAAAAATGCCAGAATTTGTAGTAGTTCATCTTTACTTACCTCATTATTACAAGAATAGATGAAATTCTGCTTTTCTGGAGTATCTGGATGATCCTCTCTTACAAAAACTTCTTTCTGTTCATTCTGTACCCAGAGTTCCAAGCCTTTTGCAGGTGGTTTAATGAAAGGAAGCAAGGAGTTAGTGTCAGGGAAGGACACTTCAGCACTATGACCTCTGGGAGCTTCTTCTGTCTCCATCAAAGGGCCTACAGAACACCTTTCCACACTGGGGGATTCCTCAATTTCACTGAATTGAAAAGATTCTATTGTGGTATTGATAGACACATATTTGGCAGGGTTGCTGTGTTCTACTACTTTTCGGGATGACCGTATGACTCTGTTTTGATTGCTGTAAAACAAAGCCACCCACATATGAAGTAAAAGCTTCACTTCTTCCACGTTATCAGGCAAATCAGTGTTCCAGGGCCTGAGATTTTAAAGAAAGAACATACAAAAATCATTGTAAATGGTTACTTTATTATCTTAACATACGCAAGTGGCCTTCATTATTAACCTTAATTTTTTTTTTAAGAGTTCATAAATTTACCTCTGATTTATTCTTTTTTTTTCTTTTTCTTTTTTTTACATTTTTTAAAATTATATAAAGCTTTACAAAGATTAGTACATATATCTCTTTTTCCCCCTGCCCTTCCGCCCGCCTCCCTACCCCCCAGTGTTTTGTGTCCATTGGTTATGCTTAAATGCTCACACAAAAGTCCCTTGGCTGATCTGTTACCCGCCCCCCCCCCAGTATATTTTAATTTTAAAAATAACACAGACATAAAACAATAAGTTAAAAAATGAATTTAACAAATACTTGCAATGAACCTAATCTACTCGTTTTAGTGAGACAGATGAAAACTGAAAACCAAAGCTTTAAGTGACTTCTTTCAAATCACAAAACCCCGAAATGGTAGAAACATGATAAAAACAGATCTCCCAACAGATTTTTCTTTGATAACATGCAAACTCTTGACACAGTATACCTATTATGTGGATAATGGTTTTGGCAATTGACTTTGCTAAGTCTGGCTTATTTCTACTTTTGTATCTCTCTTCTAATAGTTGGGAAAGTCTAAAAATTAGAATATATCTGTGGGCAATTCAGTGAAACTATACTATTTTCAGATTATAGTTCTGGAAAACCTCCTGAAACCAAAAGGGGTGACACAAAACAGTTCTGGCCACTGGCAGGCAAAAGGATAGCAGAGAGCTGGATTGGGATGAGTTAGAGGGTCTACCGAGCTAGGCTTCAATTAAATAGGATTAAGGCTCAGAAAATGACCCTCATAAATACATGGGAACATACCAGTAAATGTATGCTCTTGAGTGTGAGCTTATAACTCCAGTCAAGGAAACAAATCTGACACAATTTAAGTCACTCACATATGAAATATTCCACTAATAGGTAGCTCAATATCATTTCATACAGCTAATGCTTCCTACTATTAGTTTATTCATTAGCATGCCAGTCACTATGCAAAACCCTAATGGGTGTAACAACTGTTGGCATTGCCTGGAAATTTGTTAGGCCTGTAGATTCTCAGGTCCCATCCCAAATAGACTGAGTCAAAATCTGTACTTCATTGAGATCCCTACAGGAGTTGTGTACACAATAAAGATTGAGAAGTACTGTCCTGAAGCACAGGAACTTCTGGGTCACAGAAGCTAGTAAGTGGGAGAGCCCAGATAAAACAACACATTAGTCCACACTCCAAGGCCCACACTTTCTGCCACTCTATTACTGCCTTGACTACTTTTTGAGGAAAATTACAGACCACCACCCATGAAAAACTGCTTACTCATAGCAATCTGATAGCTTTACAAGCTAGAAGTAGTTCTTTGAATGTTTCTTCTGGAACTCAGTCTGTAAAACATTGCTTATATATCTCACTATTTTATATTATGATCTCATGTAAATATTATAATTCAAAGACTGCAAAGGCTTATGAAGGAGCACCTCAAAATGGAAAGCTATTCATGAGACTAAAGTTATCTTGCAAAAGTTCCCCATGTGATCACTGATGGTGGCAGAACCAGCCTCATATTCGTTGGTGTCAGTAAACACAAATGCTTGATATTATTATTGAACTAGGGGCCCGGTGCACAAAAATTTGTGCTCTCAGAGTTTCCCTCAGTCCAGCCTGTGCCCTCTTGCAGTCTGGGACCCCTTGGGGGATGTCCACCTGCTGGTGTGCCTGGCCAGCCTGGGTGAGGGGCTGATGGCTGTTTGCAGGCTTGCCAAGCCCCCCAGTGTGGACCCTCACCCCATTGGGGTGTGGCTAGCCTGGGTTAGGTCTGAGGGGTGTTTTCAGGCTGCCCACAGTTCCTTCAGGTTTTGGGTCCCTACTGGGGTGCCTGGGCAGCCTGGGTGAGGAGCTGAGGGGCGTTTTCAGGCTGCCCACAGCTCCCATTGACCCAACGTCCCAGCAAGGCTGGCTGGAAGCAGGTTTCTGGGGTTTATGTATCCTCTTTAATCAATACACTGTTACTTTAAGGCCAGGCCTAGGCAGGCAATGAAGCCTCCTGTTGGCTTCAGCTCCGTGGCTTCTATAATTGAAAGAATGTTGCCTTAGTTAGAGGCCCAGCTGGCCTAGGCAGGCAGTTTCCTCCATCGCTGGTGCAATGGAAGCCTCTTGTTTGCTTCAGCTCCATGGCTTCTATAATTGCAACTATGTTGCTGTGAGCACAGAGAGGCCCAATCGGCCTAGGCAGACAGTTTACTCCTGGTGCAATGGAAGCCTGCTGTTTACTCTAGCTCCGTGACTGCCGGCCTCCATCTTGGCTGGGTTAATTTGCACACAGCCGCTCTGACTGGTTGGTGGGCGTGGCTTAGGCATCCCGAAGAAACGGTCAATTTCAATATTACTCTTTTATTAGATTAGATCACTGGATTTACGTAAAATACTGCTTTCTCCTTTCCCACAATTTGGCACAAGTATCTCTCTGCTCATTATACTTATTTCAATAGAAAATTTACTTCAATTTCATCAAGTGTCACTCCTACTTACCCATGTAATGCTCTTAGTACAGTTTTCTCCAGTGGGTTGTTCGTATATTTGCTGTCTAAGCTGAATACATAGTTTGTTTCACATTTGAAAGTGACCTTGAAGGAGCCGTCACAGCTGAACACAGTACGAGAGCAGTAAAAGTCTCTCAGGCTGGAAGACAGCAATCTGCTCCTGCGCTTGAGTACTGGGTCCTCAGGAAGCTTTTGAATAGGGGAGGTGCTCAGCTGATGCCGAAATGGCATTACTTTTCCCACTGGGGTTCCTGCTTCAGGGCCTTTTGTGCCATTTTTGGTGAAGGCAGGGCCTGGTAACCCTCTCTGTTGTAGCAGCTTCTTTGAATGTTCTGCAAGGAGCAGGGCATAGGAATGTTCTACAGCAACAGAACTTTGGCTTGCATCTGAAGTTTCCATTGTTTCCTCAGGAAGTGCCGACTGGGCTTCAATAGGGGTCTGACTATCAGGAACCAAGCTCTCTTTCTCTTGGCTGACAGTGGAGTCTGATGTCAGATTACTCTTCTTATCAGAGGAGGGCTTAGGTAACATTCCCCTTTTTTTACTTTTAACTCCTCTATGATATTCATGGTCAGATGTATTGCTCAGAGAATGTTCTTTAGAAAGCAAAACATTGCTTTGTGGCAATTCAGAAGAGCAAGGAAGGTTTCTGGGCTCAGATGGTGGTGTGGTAGAGGTAGCAGCGCTTAATGCGAGATCAGCTAACAGGTTTAGGGCCTGGGAGTCACAGTTGACAATGGAATTTTCAGCTGGAGCTTTCTGAGCCACTGTGATGTTTTCTGGTTGAGCTGTATTTATGCCAATAGTATCTTCTTGACTACATAATGCAATTTTTGATTGAAGCTGTGAAGCTGTTTCTCCTTTGGCTTCAATATAAAAGAAGAAAAAAAACCACAACATTTGATTTCATATAATTAATTCCTTGCCATATTATTGGTTAAGTCAATACATTCAAGAAAAACCTTGATATGCTGAATAAACTTTATATTAAAATTTTACCATTAGACTGAGGTCTCCTTCTAGTTTCATATCTATTACAATGTAATTACCAGAGGAAGAAAGAAGTCCTAAGGAATGTGCATATTAACAAGAAATCACCCTTCAAAAATGCATGTACTGAATCACACACAAAGCATTCTGCTCAACTAAATATATGAACAGCAGAAAACAAGAGTCCTGCCCTCAGAGAGCTTACAGTCTAGTGCAAACATAAGAACTTCTAAGCTTGAATTGTATTTTATAGTATGATAACATACTTCCTTAAATTATTTCCTTTAATAAGTGATTAGAGAAAACACCTCAGTTCAAAATAGAGATGATTTTAACCATGTGGGTATTTACTTATAATATGCAATGATGTGAATAAAAAGTCACATGAGTATTTAGTCAGGAGTATTCAGAATAGCTAATTGATTTCATTACCTTTTAAAACTTTAATTTCTACACAAACATTTCCTCTCTACTCTATCTGCAAAGTAGCAAATCTCCTTATCTATTCATAATTCTTCTCTCTGCAGATAATCAAATCTACCTACTCACTTGTCTTTAATCAGAAAACTGACGTTCTTTTTAAAAAATATATATAGTTTATTGATTTTTACAGAGAGGAAGGGAGAGGGCTAGAGAGTTAGAAACATTGATGAGAGAGAAACATCGATCAGCCGCCTCCTGCACACTCCCCACTGGAGATGTATCTGCAACCAAGGTACATGTCCTTGACCGGAATCGAACCCGGAACCCTTGAGTCCGCAGGCTGATGCTCTATCCACTGAGCCAAACCCATCAGGACAAAACTGACATTCTTAAGTGGTTTACTTGTATTGTCAGGACATATATTCGGCTTTCTTAAATGCGGTTATCATGAAGGACAAAGTTCATAACACAGGTATTTTGGAAACATGAAATTCACTTTATGACCAAATGAGTTTATTGATACTAATTTCACTTTATCTTTGTTAGTAGTATGGCTCTTATCACCTATGAATAAGGTGAACACTAAGTATATTGTGTTGAGTTCAAAAGGGTTTGTGTTAATAAATAAGCATAAGTCATTTAATTACTGAGTTGCTAGAGGTTCTCAATCATTGGAAATATGATTTAATAACCTATCTTAAGAAATACAAGAGAATGCCAAAGAAATTACATAAAAAATATAGAGTTCCGTTACCAAAGACTATATTGAAAATTTTAGAAAGAACAGAAAACCATTAGTTTCAGTAACAAAATGACTGAGCCTTCTTAAACTCATATTTCAAGTATAAAAAATGAAACAGATTAGTATAGACAATTAAGAAATAAAAGAAAATTAAGACATTTAAGGGGTAGAAATCTTAAAATTTTAACTTGGAATGTGGCTGCACAATATATACAGACATTTGCAATACAAATCAGCCTATTTTTGAATACACATTTTCAAAACTTTTCATTTTCTGGACTCACTTTTCTGTCAATATTAAACTTCATACCTTCTTCCCATTAATCAAATAGTCTATAACTATCTAAGAGCCAAAATTAAAATGTCATGGCTAAGAACATAGGTATTATATAGTTATCTATATTCATTTATAAACTAACTATAAAGATAGGATCAAACCACATCAATTGATTGAGAAAAGTAGGATAAATTTAATTCCATAACGTTATAAAAAACCCAAAAGGAATTGAGAGAAAAGTGAGAGATCAGAAGATCAGAGCAAGAGGAAACCTGGACTGGTGGAGGGGAAGGGCACAGGAGTGAAAAGAGAAGAGGTATGATGTCTGTGGGGAGGCACTGGCAGGAAAGGGACAAATTAGGAAAGAGCAGGAGGTAAAGGGGTAAGTAAGAACACATTAACTGTTTTGAGAGATAAGCAGAGTTTTTTGTGTGGATGCCAAAATTACAAATTATTGCAGGGCCCTGGCCAGTTTGGCTCAGTAGACAAGAGTGTTGGCCTGTGGACTAAAGTGTCCTGGGTTGCATTCTAATCAAGGGTATATACCCTGGTTGTGGCCTTGATCCCCAGTAGGGGAGCATGCAGGAAGCAGCCAATCAATGATTCTCATCATTGATGTTCTAACTCTCTCTCCTCCTGCCCTGAAATAAAAAAAGAAAAGAAAAAGTGGAGTTTACAATATGGTGAGCTTTAAAAAAATATTCAGTCATCAAACAATATTTTAAAAAAATTTAGAAAAAGAAAAAACAAAGTCAACGCATAATACCATTACCCCAACAAAACAGTAGTCTCTTTCTTTAAAATCTCACCAAATAAGATTTTTTTAAAAGCTAAAAAAACATTAAGAGAGAAAGGAGACCAGGGAAATTAGACAGAAAATTGAAAGAAATATAAAGGTATGAGAAAATAAAGTCTTTAACAAAACAAATTTAAAAAGAAACAATAGGACTCAATACTGGAGATAAAGTAAAATTTATAGATTTTGCAGATTGGAAGAACTGCACTATACACAGAAAGAGGAAAAATTAAGCAGAGACATGGACCTGGAAGAAGAGCTGGTGTGTGTTCAGTTTCAGAGTTAAAGTCTGCAGAGAAAATGGAACTTTCAAGTAAAGAGGGTATGCCTAGCATTCAAATCACAGAACTAAAGCAATCAGCTGTCTGAACATATAACTAAGCTTAGTATCCACTTAGCAAAATTAGAAAAGTAAAACTTCCTTTAAAATAAATTTAATGCCTTTTAAAACCAAATATAGGATTCTGGATTACTATTTTGAACACTCTCTTTATAACTCCCCTGGGACAAACAGATTTACTTTTTATAACCAATTATAGTCCAGAAAAATAGTGCTAGATACTACTTGCTTGTGCATGTAGGCATAAAAAAAGGCAAGTTATAACTTTTGTAGGCAGTTTATGTTCAGGATTTATGCAAACTAGAAAGTAGGTTTATTTTGTGATACTTGAATACTTTGCAATTTCCTAATTTACAATGGGAAATCAAGTTACTTGGTCCTATTAATGTTTGAATTAAAGAATATAGGAAGAATTATTGATAGATTTTTTTGAACTGTTCTTATATTATTTCAACATACTATATTGCAACCTCGATAACTCAGTATGCGGTGTTAAATTTACAGGAAGAGTATTTCTTACCAGGTTGTGGCTGCTTTCTGATTCTGGGATTCTGATTGCCTTTAACTATATTTACCCTCTGTTTTTGTGGAGATTGCTTCACAGGTGGTTTAGCCCTCGGAACAGTTTTGACTGGAGATTTCTCTTGTTTCCTTGCCCTTTTAGCAGTTGTTGCTACTGGAACATCTTTAGAAATAAGAGCTTCTTGGTTTTTCATATCCAATTTGGTTGTCTGTACAAACTGTGCAGTCAGCACTTCAGCACCTAATATAAAAAAGACACCATGTTTTAAGGGTAAGGGGGCTCAAATATTTATCAGCATAGCTTTTCCTTTTGTGTTTTTATTTTAGGGCATAACTATAGTAATAAGAAATAAAATTTTGGGTACTTCATTAAACTATACATCTATACTAATAAAAGCGAAATATTAAAATTAACCGCTTCTCCGAGACAGGGTAAGCCACGCCCACCAGCCAATCAGAGCTGCTGTATGCAAATTAGCCCAGCCAAGATGGCGGAGGACGCAGCCCTGGTGTGCGGCTTCTCCAGGGCTGCGGCCTCCGCCATCTTGGGAGCCTTCCGCCTGAGAAGGCATCCAGCGCCTTGGGCCTGCGGATGCCTTTCCAGGCGGGAGCCGGGGTGGGGGGGAGGTGGGCACCAGGCAGCTGCCCCCGCCGGGGAAGGCTCCGGGGCGTGGGGGCGGGGCGGCAGGACCCCCTCAGCCTCGCTGCCTCAGAGCGTTCCGGGGCGCGGGGCGGCCGGATCCCCGCGGCCCCGCCTCCCGCCGCCTCGGGAGCGTTCCGGGGCGCGGGGTGGCCGGATCCCTGCGACCCCGCCTCCCGCCGCCTCGGGAGCGTTCCGGGGCGCAGGGACAAGCCAGCAGGACCCCCTCAGCCCCACCGCCTCAGGAGCGTTCCGGGGCGCAGGGCGGCCGGATCCCCGCGGCCTCGCCTCCCGCCGCCTCGGGAGCGTTCTTGGGCGCGGGGACAAGGCAGCAGGACCTCCTCAGCCCCGCCGCCTCAGAGCGTTCAGGGGCGCGGGGCGGCCGGATCCCCGCGGCCCCGCCTCCCACCGCCTCGGGAGCATTCCTGGGCACGGGGACAAGGCAGCAGGACCCCTCAGCCCCGCTGCCTTGGAGCATTCCGGGGCGCGGGGCGGCCGGATCCCCGCGGCCTCGCCTCCCGCCGCCTCGGGAGCATTCCGGGGCGCGGGGACAAGGCAGCAGGACCCCTCAGCCCCGCGCCTCGGAGCGTTCCAGGGCGCGGGGGCGAGACGGTTGGATCCCCGCAGCCCTGCCGCTGCAGCCTCGACTTACTGGGCGGGAGCCTTCCGGGGCGCGCGGGGAGGCCATGGGGCGGCCAGCGCCACCCCACCCGGGGACTAGGCAGCTGGACCCCTGCGGCTCCCACCCGGAAGGCCATGGGGCGACCAGCGCCTCCCCACCCGGGGACCAGGCAGCTGGACCCCTGCGGCCCCCACCCGGAAGGCCATGGACAACCAGCGCCTCCCCACCCATGGCTTCCCAGGCGGGAGCCTTCCAGGGCGCGGGGAACAGGTGGCCGGACCCCGCGGCCCCCACCCGGGAGGCCATGGGGTGGACAGTGCCACCCAACCATCAGCTTCCCAGGCGGGTAGCCCGTAGGGTCAGTGGGAGCTGTGGCCGGC
>PVJC01003618.1:40591-69158 GCA_004026665.1 Murina feae
GGGACAACCCCCCCCCCCCGCCTCCCAGTGCACAAATTTTTGTGCACCGGGCCCCTAGTATTTTAATAAAGTAAAAGTTAAAAGTTCTCATCTACTCTAATAAAAGAATAATATGGAAATTAACCGTCTCTCCAAGACACCCAAGCCACGCCCACCAGCCAATCAGAGCGGCTGTATGCAAATTAACCCAACCAAGATGGAGGCCGGCAGCCACGGAGCGAGCAGCAGTGGGTGAGGCGGGGGCGGGGCGGGTGGTGGCAGGTGCGACCCATCAGGGTGCGGTGTGAACCTGTGCAACCTGGACAAGGTCCCCGAGACCCTGGAGTTCTTCGAGCTGCTGGGGCCAGACTACGGGGCCGGCCCTGAGGCAGGTGTCTTGCTCCCCATGGAGCCTCTGGATGGGTTCCCCGTCCACAGCCCTGCGGGGGCCCTGAGCTGGAGCCTGGGCTCTTTGAGCTGCCGGCAGCGATGGGGGGAAGCCTACCGTACCCTGAGCCCTGAAGTGCCCCGGGTTGTCCCATGACCAAGAAGCCATGTCTGGCTGTGAGAGGACACAAGCTGGGCTGAGGGACCCCCCTCCCCACCCGAGTGCACAAATTTTTGTACACCAGGACCCTAGTACACCTATAAAAATAAGAACTTGCTAATGTTGGTCTATATCCCTACTAGGTGGGGAAGAAAAATATCTACACTAATAAAAGAGAAACATGCAAATTGGTGTCACCCCACTACACCCAAGCCACACCCACCAGCCAATCAGAGCAACTATATGCAAATTAAACCAACCAAGATGAAGGCTAGCAGCCACAGAGCTGGTGCAAGCAAGAGGTTTGTTTGCCCCAGTGATAGAGGAACCCAAGCTTCCCACTTGCCCTGGCTGGCTGTGGCCTCTGCTCAAGGCAACAAAGTTTCAATTATAGAAGATAAATAAATCCCAGATACCTGCTTCCAGCCAGCCTTGCTGGGAGCTTGGGTCACTGGAGGCTGTGGCCAGCCAGCAATCCTGAGAGAAAAAACTGAAACATGAACAAGGTGTCCTGCAGGGACTTTTCTGTTTATTAGTGTCACTCAATGCCATGTTTCTCAAATTGCATGCAATAATCCTTTATGTGTGTCAGAGTTTAAAAACAGTCATCTGGATCCTGCCATAGATCTGTTGAATCAGAATGTCCAGTGGCCTATATTGAAAACAGCTTTGTTTTCAATATAGGCCACTGGACATTCTGATTCAACACATAAAGGATTAGAAATTCTATCCCAGACTGTTTTAGTTTTGAAGGTTCTAGGTATTTCTCCCACCTCTTTATACATGTATAAGTTACTGGTTATTACTTTTTGCTGGTATTGGTATGCCTGAAATTTTTTAAACTTATTGATGAGAGAGCAAGAGAGATCATCGATTTATTGTTCCACTTGTTGATACATTCATCGGTTGATCCTTATATGTGCTCTGACCGAGTACTGAACCCCAAATCTTGACCTATTGACTACACTCTAACAACTGAGCTTCCCACAGGGTGAGGGTATGATTTTAGAAGATTCTCTTCATCTACTTTTATTTGTCTGTGGGTAGACAAGACACTGGATAATGATCTTTCCAGAATGGTACATAGATAATTGACAGCTTGAACAGTTTCAGAGTGAAATATGGCTTTTGAGGATATATCTGACAGTTTTTCCTATTTCTTATCTACCGTGTTTCCCCGAAAGTAAGACATCCCCCGAAAATAAGACCTACTTACAGTTTTGCCTCACTGAAATATAAGGCACCCCTGAAAATAAGACCTCTCCGATAATAAGGTCTCCCCGATAGGGCCCCCTCCGAACATAAGGCCTCCCTGATAATAAGGCCCCTGAAGCTACCGTAACTCTGGACTCTGGGCCGTAGCGGCAGACGCGCAGCTCACTGGTGGCCGCAGCATAGCCGGAGCGGACAGGAAGTGCGAGGTCTCTTTTACAGAGAGCCCGAGCCCGAGCCGCTGCCAGGACAAGCTGCCGCCTGCTGCTCAGTCTGCCCTGACAGAGTCTGGCTGACTCACAATTAGACAGTGAGTTGCGCGGGGCAGGAGTCGGGCACACAGGTAATAAATTTCCTTTTTTTTTTGTTCAACAATAAATGTGTACCATATTCTTCTTCATGGAAAAATAAGACATCCTCTGAAAATAAGACCTAGCACATCTTTGGGAGCGAAAATTAATATAAGACACTGTCTTATTTTCGAGGAAACAGGGTACCTTAAACTTAAGCATGCAGACAAATCACCTGGAGATAAATGTTGGCATTTCTAATAAACTTCTAATACTGCACAGCTATAGTCCAGTGATCAGATAGGAACAGAGCTAAAATACAACAGTTATTACTAACTCATTAATTAATCTCCATAAATTGTGCTTACCTCTTTTTCTTTTCTGAGGAAACTGTCCTTTAATCAATTTGAGAGTTGCTGGAGGGGTTGAAGCCCTATTTGCTCTAGCAGGAGTTCTTTTGGGGAAGGGACAGCACAAATTCACTCTTTTACTCTGTACCACAGGTGGCATGCTGGCCTTTCTCTTTGGCTGAACTCTCAGATTTGATGCTGAATTTAATGTAACTATATTTCTCTTCCTAGCTTTAAACATTCCTTCAGAATTCTTTTTTGTTTCAGTTTCTCTTCTTACTTCTGCTTCTGAGTCAAGAAATTCAGGATCTGGAGTCATAACTAAAGAAAATCCAGCATCACAAATTCCATCGGAAATACAAGGAGACTGTGAACGCTCTGCCAATAAATCTAATGCTGTTGATACTTCCAAAATGTACCCACTAGGATCTGAAAAATAAGTCTTCAACTGAGTTAAAGACTGTACAGGGCACTTTTCAGCTGGAGGAACCAAGTCAAAATCACTGGACATTTTGCCAAAGAATGCATTCTCTTTCACTCCATCCTGAGAAGTTGTCAATGGATTTCTCTCCATCTTGTACAATTCTTGGAAATTACGCTTTACTAATGAATTTAGACAGATTCCTTCTTCAGTAAATGATTTCCTTGCTTCTAACAGTGCACAATTAAGGGCAGGTAAAATAGGTATCACCTTCAATGAGATGTCATCTTCAACTTTCAAGTCTTTCAGCCCTAAAATATATGTACATACATTAAAAACCTAAAATTATTAGTCTTTATTCTACAAAAACATGCAGAAAAAAATGCTTATAAAATTATGGGATGGTTAAATATAACATAGTGCTCCAAACAGAAATCTAAATGGAAATTAAAAGACTATGGGTACATTTAATGAATACATTTATCTCCATATATAGTAATCATATAAGAGAGGAGAGTGGGAATAAGAACTGGAAAAGAATCACTCAAAAGCAATCACCAGGTAGAATGAGGAAGACAGATCTGCCTCTAGCTCCATCTTATCTAATGAGGAGCTCAGCATGAGCTCAATGTACCATCAAAGCAACAGCAGTGACATTTAGAGTTGGCAAGTTTGCTTTTCTACTTTTTAATGAACATTTTCTGCTTTTAAGTGTCTTATTTTAGCTCTACCTTACATAATTTGCTTCAAAATTTTTTAAATGTATTGATTTTTAGAGAGAGAGAAACACTGAGTTGTTGTTTCACTTATTTATGCATTCATTGGTTAATGCTTTATGTGTCCTGAGTGGGGATTAAACCCAGAACCTTGGTGTATTGGGATGATATCCCAACCAACTGAGCTAACCAGCCCGGGCTGTTTAAATTCATTTAAGTTACAATGCTAACCAAGTGAACTGAAAAAAGTAAAACCCTTAAGTAAACCCCAAATACCATCACTCTACGAAGTGAAATTTTTTAAAAAAATAAGTAAGTAAACCAACTAATCTGTGTTTCACTTTCTCTCCTTACTAACGGAGGTATTAGAAAGAAGAATAGAAAGACAAATAAAAATAAATAAAAAATGTGGGTAGAAATTAAAAATTCCTCTTTACAGTTTATTACCTAAAAAGGAACAAGTAAAGAAAAAAGGTTTTTATGTACTGCTAACAGTTCACACTAAAGTAAAATTTTTTCAGAAAATTTCATTATTTTAAGAATTTAGAAAGACAGAACCCACAATGATCTGTAATAGACTATTATAAAATCTATGAAAAATAATATTTTAAATCTGCTAAGCAAAGTATCTGTCACTTAAAACAGGTAACATAGCTACGACCCTGATAGAAAATGACCATTCATAGAAAATGTCTTAATGAACTAGAGGAGGAGGTGTACACTATAACACAACACTGCAAAATTTATTTAAACAAATCCTGTGCTGTTCAACACTGAATGGTATAGGCACTAAAGTTTCCTATTTATTTCATAATAAAATGAAGTCAGAGCTCTGACAGAAGAAGGAGGCAGTATGGGATAAGAGTTAGAAGCCAGGTAGAGAGTTGTTTGTGGGCAAGCTTATGTCCCAGTTTCCTCATCTTTGAGATAATAGTATCTATTTTAAGGACTGCTAAGTCAGTAACTATATACTTAGCATAATACCTGACATAGTAGATGCTTAAAAAATGCAAACAGCATTATGTTGCTATAATGGGTAATGTTTTGCTTTAATACAAAGAAGTGATGCTCAAGACAGTGCATTTCTCTGCTTTGGGTAACTGAATACGTAAAATGTTATGACATCAACTTTAGGAGAGAACCAAGATGGCAGCATAGGTAAACACCTGTACTTCCTACTTCCCACAGCCACATCAAAATTACAACTAAAATACAAAATAACTATCATCCAAAACCACAGGAAAGCTGTCTGAGTGGAAGTACTACAACTAGAGAAATAAAGAAGAAAGCGTATTGAGACTGGTAGGAGGTGCAGAGGCACAGAACAGGCTGGCACCCAGGTGTGCTGCTGTTTTAACTGGGAGGGAGATACAAGCTCCCACTTGTTCTAGGGGGACCCAGACACATACGGGGAGAAACTAGACTGTCTGGCATCGGGGCAGGAACGCAAGGGCGGTTTTCTTCCAGACAGAAGTGCTCGCAATGGTCATTGTTCCTGTGCAGGGCTGACTGGAAGCCATTGCTGTTTGCTCTGGCCTGGTGATTCCCTGAGACCCCACCCCACGCAATTTAAAACCTCACCCAAGTTGTGTGCAACAGCTTTTAAATATGAATGGTCTGTCCTTTCTCAGCCTAAAACCTGTCAAACAACCTGCAGCTGGGTTAGGGAGCCCCAAAGCTATCAAAAAAAAGGCCCAAAGCCGACACCAGCAGCAGCCTGCCTTACTTTATAGCTGGGCCTCACCTGGGCACTTCCAAACCTGATACAAAGAGGAGGAATCTGCAGATTTCTCTGTAGCTCCTGCTGGGTGGCCCCAGGAAGTGGCTGACTTTGCATCTCCTTGTAGATCCAAGAGTCAGTGTACCCAGTAGTCAGTGCAAGACCATACAAGATTACAACTCTTCACATTCATAAATGACACACTTAAGGGGCAGACTCAGTGAGCACCAAAGCCCCCCCTGAAGCAAGTCCTGCCCCATAAGGATGTCTCCTGTACAGCAGCTTCTCCATTATAGACACAGCTGGTCCTCAGAGCCAACAGACGTAGAGGTCAATTCCTCCCAGTAATACCAAGAGCAATCAAAGCTCAGCTATAACAAGAATGTGCACACAGCCCACAAAGGGGTGCACCAAGAGTGTCCACTTCAGGTGATTGGGGAGGCTGAAACAATGGGTCCTATAGGACACTTACTACACAAGGCCACTCTATCAACTCAAGGAGACTTAGTAGTTACCCAATATATAGAAACAAACACAGGGAAGCAGCTGAAATGTGGAGACAAAGAAACATGTCACAAATAAAAGAAATGGAAGAAAGCAAACTACTGGATACAGAGTTCAAAACCACAATTATAAGGTTATTCAAGAACTTTCTATAAACCTCTGAGGAACTTAGTGAGACCTTCAAGGATCTTAGTGAGAATGCCATAAAATGGAAAAGGACCAGTCAGAAATTTATCATACACTGACTGAAATAAAGAAAAATATACAGAGATTCAACAATAGACTAGAGGATCCCAAGAATCAAGTCAAAGATTTGAAATATGAGGAAGCAAAAATCACCCATCCAGAAGAGCAAAAAGAAAAAAGTATCCAAAAATATGAAGATAATGTAAAGAGCCTTTGGGATAACTTCAAGCATACCAACATCCAAATTATGGGGTGCCAGAAGAAGATAGCAAGATATTGAAAACCTATTTGAAGAAATAATGACAGAAAACTTCCCCTACCTGGTGAAAGAAATGGACTTACAAGTCCAGAAAGCACAGAGAATCCCAAACAAAAAAAATCCAAAGAGGACCACACCAAGACACACCATAATTAAAATGCCAAGGGCAAAAGACAAAGAGAGGATCTCAAAAGCAGCAAGAGAAAAACAGTTAGTTACCTACAAGTACCTATACAACTGTCAGCTGATTTCCAACAGAAATTATGCAGACCAGAAGGGAGTGGCAAGAAATATTCAAAGTGAAGAATAGCAAGAACCTACAACCAAAAATACTCTACTCAGCAAAGCTATCATTTAGAATTAAAGGTCAGATAAAGAACTTCACAGACAAGAAAAAGCTAAAGGAGTTCATCACCACCAAACAAGTATGATATGAAATGCTGAAGGGTATTCTTTAAGACGAGAAAGAAGAAGAAAAAGGTAAAGATAAAAAATTATGAACAATGAAGTGACAACAAATACGTATCTATCAACAAGTGAATCTAAAAATCTAATGAATAAAAAATCTAATGAACAAAATAAACTGGTGAATGTAATAGAATGAGGGGGATGGAAAGAGAGCAGACTGACAATTCTCAGGGGAAGGAGGTGTGGAGGGGTGTGGGAAGAGATTGGACAAAGGTCTTACATGCATGTATGCATTACCTACAGATGCAGATAGTGGGGTGGAGAGGGCCTGGGGTGAGGTGGGAACTGGGTGGAGGGGAGTTATGAGGGGAAAAAAGAGTGACATCTTTAATAATCTGAACAATAAAGATTAAAAAAATCAACTTGAAAAACATTTTTATATTGGTTAAAGCTTTATAAGTGCTATACACAGTTTATGTTTAAGCACATAGAATGTGATTATAAAATGAGGAAAATTTCCTCATATGACAAAAACAAATGACTCATTAATTTATTGTTCAGTAAACATTTATTATTTTTTATGTGCCTGGCACTGCTAGGCTACAGGCATATAGAATACAAGAAAGGCAGGCATTAAGTCATATACAAACAAATATTTAAATTCAATTGATGATAAGCCTAGGGTTCTCACTGAGTTGAGAATGGTGATGGGAATCAATAGTGATATTTAAACTGACACCTGACAGACCTGAGTAACAGAATGGACTAGTTCAGAGCTTTACCTGATTTTATTCATTACCTCCAAAATTTTACTACTACAGATGTACTATACATATCTGTTTATATATTATCTCAGTAATATCTTTTTCCTATGGGGGTAAACACCATCCAATAAAAGGGAAGGAGAAAAGTAGTCCAGACAGAGAACTACTACTGTGAAGACCCTGAGTCCTACTTAGTTGGTAGACTATTATAAAAGTTATCTCCTCACTATTGCAGGTTTAATATATATTATTTTATTGATTTCAGAGAGAAAGGGAGAGGGAGAAAGAGAGAGAGAAACATCAATGATGAGAATCACTGATTGGCTGCCTCCTGCATGCCCCACATTGGGATCAAGTGCAACCCTGGCATGTGCCCTGGATTCGAATCGAACCATAACCTGGTTCATAGGCCAATGCTCAACCACTGAGCCATATGGGCCAAGCTGCAGGTTTTTATTAAGATGATTTTTAAATTAAATTTTAATTATAGCTGACATGTGATTATTATATTAGTTTCAGGTATACAACATAGTGATTCAATATTTATATACCTTACAAAGCTATCACCATTAAGTTTACTATCTGTCACCACATAGTTATTACAGTATTATTCTCCTATTATTGTTCAATACCAAATATTCAGTTTTGAATAATGCTGAATTTGAGAAACATCTGAGACATCTTAAGTGAAAAAATCAATATCAAGTGAATGAATATCTGGGTGTAAAGATTAGAGGAAAGGCTAAACCTGAAAAAGAGACAAAGAAGAATCAACCAGGGAGGTTAAAGGAAGAGTTATTTAAAGAAATAAACTACATTAGTTACCAGGGTTGAGAGGTTAAGCTAGATGAGGATGGAAAAATATGTGACAGATTTAGTAAACTAGAAGTCACTGTGCCCTTACCTGCTGACAGGGATGAATGGAATAAATGTAATGCATGTAAAGTCATCTGCTCATCTCCAAAATCTATACAGGATGAAAATCAGAAGGAAAGTTAGGTTGCTGACTTTATAAAATAAAAATAAACATTCAAAAAAATAGTATTTTAAAAAAGTGGTCCTTACTTGTTTCTGAAATTAAGGCTGATGATGTAAGTAGAACGAAAACCTCCCGATTTTCTAAGCATTTGATGAGTGCCTTAAACATTAAAAAAAAATATATATTAAATTCCTCCCCTCACTCTACCACACCACTAATTCAGTAAATTTTAAGCTCATGAAAAATAAGTATCCAAAAAAGAAAAAAATTTGAAATGTTAGTGTTTATGGGAATCAGAAGAATTTTGCCTTTAGTATCAGAAACTAAAAATTCCTTAACACTCAAATAATCTTGGCCCTGTTAGGACTACATATAGTAACTAGAACATCAAGGGTTAGTTTTAGGATAGTTTTCAACTACATAACAAACCTATCAAAAAAGAGTAATTTCATTTTTTTATTGAAATGCTTGATATTTTATATTGCTGCCTAGTTAATCTGTTACCATTTAGCCACTACAAATTTAAGGTAAATCAGGCCTATCAGTAGCATCTTAAGCTCACGTTTATACACAACATGTCATAGAATTCCAGAACTAGGAAGACTGGAAGATTCTATGTAGTAAAAGAATCCTTTCTATAGCATCTGAGAGATGCTTATGTGGTAATGAAAACATGCACATGAAAATAATTTTTTCTCTTTTTTCCCTCCACCACAGTCTTCAATGGAATCTTGAGCTAAAACAAAACAAAAGAACAACTCCCAAACAAACCTTTAACATTTTAATGTTTACAGTAAATTGGGAAAATTTTGTCCCCAGGTCAGGGCAAATTATCTAAAAGCTATCATTCTAAATTATAAAAATAATAGTTTCTCTTTTCCATTATGCATCATTTCTACAGCCAATGCTCATGCAATTTTTAAATTAAAAAAAAACACACACAACACACCAAACTAAAAATACATTGTTTTACAAAATGATAAAACATTCTATTAAAAAAACTGATAGGTAAGAAGCCTAAAAATATGGTAAATTGATAAATTAACCAATAAACACTTCAAGTATGAAAAAAGACTTATTTTCTAATTATATTAGAACTAAGTTATGACACTGACAATTTACTATTGCAAGTTTCTATAATCTTGTATTACTGCTCTAATGCATTTGACAGTTGACATTTTTGTCTTTCCACAGTCTTTTAAGTTCCTTGATGGTAGGGACCATTTCTCTTTTTGCTTCTGGCACCTAGTAAGCACTCAAGAATTACTGAATACATATACCAATAACTACATATGCCCATAGCGTTGGTATCTATTAAGTTGCAAAGAGTTATAACTCTTGTTTCATTTTTGATTGATTTAACAAGTGAAAGTGACAAATTAGCCTCTACATTGTTCTGCACTTTAGTTTTGTAAAATAGATGAAAAATAAAATCTCTATTTATTTAAAACCATACATTTCTATCTTCCAAAAATATGTGCAAATAGAATAAAAATATACAGTATATGAAACAAGAAAAGCATGGAGTACTGGAGAGAAAGAACCTTAAGTGATATGTAATTCCTATCACTAATTATTATTACTAAACGGGTTTCAGTCAAAGCCAAGTTCTGCGCCAATACGGGTTTCAATACTACAGTAGGTCCTCAGGTTATGTAGGAGATCTGTTCCTACAGTGTGACATATAACAATTTTCACCGTAAGTCAGAACCCACCTACATAAGCACCTACATCACTCACATGGAGCACATACACAGCAGAAATGAAGTTAAATAGTAAAAAAAAAAATTAAAAGAAAAGATAACAATTCCTGACCTTTACTTGTGGTAAATAAATAAAAAACATAAAGCACATATGTACATACATCGGAATGAGAGACTTTTTTTTTTTTTTTTAGTAAATAAATGGGAAATGGCGACATAACCACAAAATGACATACATTGAGTCCAACGTAACCCGTAACCCAAGGTCTGTTTAAGCCAGGGGTGGGGAACGTCTGGCCTGAGGGCCATATAAGGCCCAAGAAATCATTTGGGCTGGCCCTGCCAAGGCATTAGGGATGAGTTAATTAAATGTTTGACCAAATATAGCAAGCTAGTTTTTAAGTTGATAAATTTTGTATGGCCCTTGAATGATGTTATAAATATCCAAATTGGCCCTTGGCAGAAAAAAGGTTCCCCACCCCTGCTATAAGCACTCAACAAGTAGTCCCTTCATGAATGCATTTTTTTGAAAGTATCTTTGGACTTTATTCCTTTTAATTTCCAAATATAAAATGGACTATGGTACTTTAAAAACCATAGCCTACAATCCTATGGTAGTTAGTTATCCACTCATCATCCAATGTTGCCGATTCTAACATTTTGCGGTGGAGCACCACTCTCTATAGATTGGATGGAACTAACCTCATACCCAGTTCTGGTGAGTGGGTTCTGAATGGTCTGAGCTAATTAGTGTAGTCCATTCCCTTTGCAGTTACTGATTGAGATGTGCAGATTTCTGTCCCCCTCCCCTTCCCTTTCCGTTCTATCTTCCTCCTCCCCCCTTCTTCTCTCTCCCTCTCCATTCCCCACTTCTTCCTCCCCTCTCACTCCTCTTCCTTTTAACACCTAGAATTGAAAAGTTAAGCCTATTAAATCCCTTTATTTTTTAATCCAGCTTGGGTTTCTATTACATGCAACTTCAAGTTATGTGAACTGACGCTATCCCTAAGACTTAATAAGCTTACTTTCAAAGCTGCTATACATGTTCAATTTTAATTTACTAATTTTTTTGCTCCCTAGTATAGGGGACAGTCCATCATGTCACTAAAGGGCTCAGAATTTGTTTGGTCACTGTCCTACACCTAT
Organism: Murina feae; assembly: GCA_004026665.1. Lineage (NCBI taxonomy): Eukaryota > Metazoa > Chordata > Mammalia > Chiroptera > Vespertilionidae > Murina > Murina feae. The sequence goes on from PVJC01003618.1 coordinate 51,776, forward strand.
ACCATCTCCTCTGGGATGTTTAGAAATTACTCAATATAGAATCAGTATTTATTCCTACCCTGACACTGAGGAACCCTGATTAACATAACTAAGAGTTCTTTGGATGTTATTTATTTCTCAGTAGTCTTATTTTCTATACTACAAAAAAAGTAAAAACAGCAACTCGCCCCGCCCCCCTCTTTTAAACCTATGGATTGACACAGGTCACTTTTAAAGAACTATTTCACAAGTGGTCCTTTAATTAATGCAAAAACACTAGGATCTACTCAATTCTGTCATAAAACAAAAACAACAAAAGAATGAGAAAAATTGTCTTCTTATTCTTAAAATCAGGAGTATAAACTGACTAGTGAAACACAAACTAAGATACAAAGAAGATGAAAAGATCAGTCAATAAATATAATATATATCAATAAAAATTAAATGATAAAAATCCTTTCAGTAAACTAAATTTAATCTAGATGCAGCAACTAATAATTAGATATCAAATTCTCAATTTAAGGAAAAAATAATTATTTTAAATTGATTCTTACCAATTGCTTATTTTTAATGACTTCGGTTAGTTTATCTATTTTGTCCCCTTGTTTCTTTGATAATTCCACTTCATACATATTGAAGTACATATCTTGGCAACAGACTGGAGAAAATCAGACAAACAGAACATTTCTTATTTTAAATGCTGTTTTGTTTTTTAAAATAACCAGTTTATTCATTTTATATAATAAAAAGTCAGAAAACCAAGAATACAATTAAAAAATTATCATTCAATGTCCTTGGTTATAAAACACCTTAAAAAAAGTTATATTGTATAGCCTGGCTCAGTGTGGCTCAGTGATGAGCACTGACCTATAAATCAGGAGGTCAGAGCACATGCCATGATTGCAGACTCGATCCCCAAAAGGGGGCATGCAGGAGGAAGCTGATAGATGATTCTCTCTCATCACTGATGTTTTTATCTTTCCCTCTCTCCCTTCCTTTCTGAAATCAATAAAACACTAAAAATAATGCTTTCATTTATACTGATACTACTATTACAAGGTAAATAAATAGTATATAAATAATATAAACATCAATGTTCCATGAATCAATCTAAATGATAAATTTCCTTCTCAGGTTTTCTGCTTTCCCCCTTCACTTCGAAGTACATAACTAAACTGGGTGATGAGCTAATAATGCAATATATAGATGATGCATTATAGTACAGCACACTTGAAACTTATATAATCTTATTAATAAACTAGAGGCCTGGTGCATGAAATTTGTGCATTGGAGGGGGGGGGGGTTGGGAGAGAAGGCAGTCCCTCAGTCCAGCCTGCACACTTTCGCAGTCCGGGAACCCTTGGGGGATGTGCGACCGATGGCTTAGGGGGAGCGGGCCTAAGCCGTCGGTTGGACATCCTTAGCACTGCCATGGAGGTGGAAGAGGTTCCCACCACCACCGCTGTGCTTGCCAGTTGTGAGCCCAGGTTCTGGCTGAGCACTGCTCCTCCTGTGGGAGCACACTGATCATTAGGGAGCAGCTCCTGCGTTGAGTGGGACTGTGCCGAAACCGGCTCTCTGACATCCCCAGAGGGTTCCTGGATCACAAGAGGGCACACACCAGGCTGAAGGACCCCACCGGCACACGATAGGGGCTGGGAGGGATGCAGGAGGTCGGCCAGCTGGAGAGGGATCGTGGGAAGGCTCCAGGGTGTGTCCGGCCCATCTCGCTCAGTCCTGATTGGCTAGACCCCAGCAGCAAGCTCACCTACCCGTTGAGTGTCTGCCCCATAGCAACTGGTCGACCGGGTCATTCTACCATTGTCGCTAGGCTTTTATTATATAGGATAGGATTAAAGCTAGACTTTGCAATCTTACATGAAACTATTTTTCACAGTTTCTAGTTGGCCTCCAAGGAACCGAATCACATAGCAACTCTGCAACTTTTACAATCACTTAAGGCAAAAGAAAAATGTGTATATAATAGGGGGAAATAATTGGAACAAAGCCTAGCACATACACAGTGTATCATTACATTTGAACAAACCTTTTTGCTCCAAGTAATTCTGTTTTCTAAAGATAGCTTCTGGTAGTATTTTTTTAAGAGACGACACTTTCATTACATACTTAAAATCTAGCTCATGTGATCTGAAAAACAAAACAATATCATATGATGTAATAATCATTGAAATTATCTACAGCTTCACATGCAGTATTTGACATCTAATTTAATAAAAGAGTAATATGCAAATTAACCCTCACTCCTTTATACTCAAGCCACACCCACCAGCCAAACCATGCCCACCAGCCAATCAGAGCGACTACATGCAAATTAACCAGCCAAGATGGCGACTGGCAGCCATGGCGCTAGAGCAAACAGGAGGCTTCATTGCACTAGCGATGAAGGAAACTGCCTGCCTTGGCCGGCTGTGGCCTCTGCTCAAGGCAACAAAGTTTCAATTATAGAAGCCATGGAGCTGAAGCAAACAGGAGGCTTCGTTGCATCAGCAATGGAGGAAGCTGCCTGCCTAGGCAGGCTATGGCCTTCGCTCAAGGCAACAAAGTTTCAATTATAGAAGATAAATAAACCCCTGAAACCTGCTTCCAGCCAGCCTTGCTGGGACGCTGGGTCAATGGGAGCTGTGGCCAACCTGCAAACAGCCATCAGCTCCTCACCCAGGCTGGCCAGGCACCCCAGTGGGAACCCCACCCAGATCTGGGACACCCTTCAGGGCAAACCAGCTGGTCTCCACCCATGCACCAGGCCTCTACCCTATATAATCCTATACAATACAAGGGTAATATGCAAATTGACCCTAACAGCAGAACCACTGGGAATGACTGGTCACTATGACACACACTGACCATCAGGGGACAGATGCTCAATGCAGGAGCTGCCCCTGGTGGTCAGTGCACTCCCACAGGGGGAGTTCCGCTCAGCCACAAACCAGGCTGACGACTGCCAGTACAGCGGTGGTGGTGGGAGCCTCTCCTGCCTCCTCAGCAGCGCTAAGGATGTCCGACTGCAGCTTAGGCCTTCTCCCCGCTGGCAAGTGGACATCCCCCGAGGGTCCCTGGGCTGTCAGAGGGATGTCTGACTGCCATCTTAGGCCTAATCCCCTGGGAGTGGGCCTAAACCAGTAGGTGGACATCTCCCAAGGGGTCCCAGACTACAAGAGGGCACAGGCCGGGCAGAGGGACTCCCCTCCCCCCGAGTGCACAAATTTTTGTGCACCAGGCCTCTAGTTCTAACATAAATACTAATAAAAATATTGTAACCACAAAAAAAGTTCTTAAATTGGTGAAATCCAGGTCAAATAACACACACACACACACACACACTAGAGGCTGGGTGCAAGAATTCATGCACAGGTGGGGTCTGGCTGGCCTGCCCTGATGGGGCCTGATCAAGCAGGGCCAGTGGGGGGAAGGAGCTGCAGGAGGTTGGCTGGCCCGACCCTGATGGGGGGGGGGGGCTGTTGGGGGCCAAGGCTGGCTGGGCGGGGGGGAACGAGAGAGGTTGGCCAGCTAGCCCCGTCCCCAATCAAGGTGACAGGGCCTATTGGGAGTGGGACCAGCCGGGGGGGAGGGGCCATGGGTGGTTGGAGGGGGCCAATTGGGACTCCAATCAGGCCAGTTGGCCACTGCAGTGCGGTCGATCGTTCCGGTCGCTGGACTTTTATATATATAGATATATTTATAAATATACATTTTCAAATAAACGACCCCATAAACTGTGGTCTGCAAATACGTTCACATTTTCTGAATACACGTATTTTTGGTATAACCAAAATATCCAGATGTATGGAAGAATTATGCATACTGTAATGAGAATTTTCTATGTAAAGGTTGAAAACTTTTGACAATACTGCATTGCCTACCATGCAAATTTACATCCAAACTTTTGTATCATTTCACCTAAATTATTTTTCTTCTTTAAAACTACTTTTGAAATATTTGTACACTTATAGATGTCTTCTTTTCTCTTAAATATTTCTGTGTGTCCTTAAAAAAGGACATTTCCTTATACAACCACAAAACAATGACCAAAATCAAGAAATTAAGAATGATATAATACAATTTACAGACCTTATTCTGCCAACCATCTCACTAAGGTCCTTTATAACAAAAGAAAAACATTTTGTAGCCCAGGGAACTATCCAGAAAGAAACACTATATTTAGGTATGTCTGTTTAGTCTCCTTCAAGCAGGAACGAACAGTCTTTGTCCTTCTTTAATGACCTTGATATTTTTTTAATGTAAATCATTTATTTTGCAGAATGTCTCAATCCTGGTATATCTGTTTCCTCCTGATTAAAGTGGCAGGAATACCACAAAAATGATATGTGTTATTCATGCGTTTCCTGATGTGATGTACTGAAATGTTAATTCCATTCCTGATGACGATAATTCAACCACTTAGTTAAGATGGTAGGTATCTGCAGTTTTTTTTTTTCCATTGTAAAACCTGTATTTTTCCCTTTGTAATTATTTAGTAAGTTATGGGGAAATACTGTGAGGTAAGTAAATACCATCAAACTTTCACCTACTATTTTAAGCATCCACTGATTATTGTGTTGTTGCCAATGATGATTTTCTAATTCCATCATTCTGTCTACACTTATTAGTTGTACTCTATAGTGAGGAAGAACTTTCTCATTTATTTATTGACAGAATACTTATTTTATTCTATGAGTTATAATCTCTCTCTCCTTAAAAAAGGCCAAAAGGAAAAAAAAATTTGATAGCACACTAGTTTTCGTCGTTAACATTTCAATTAGACTATATACACATATCAATCATTTTCAGTACATATTAAGACCAAATTAAAAAAGATTTCATGAAATGCTCTTCATTATTCTCCAGAAGAAAATACTATAATGTAAATACATAGCAGCTACTCTATTTAATACTACAGTAATATAGAAAACTCAATGTGAATATTAGAAAATCAGATGCTGCAAATCTTAATAAAGATTCAGTAATATAATTAAGTGGTTATAATTTGCTGTATCTGCTCTAGGCAAATCATTTTTTTGGGGGGGGTGTGGGAGTCTAACTTCTAGTATCAAATCATTCTCCTATGTATATATTAAAATACTAAAATTTAAAAACAAAGATTATAAAACGAATTTATTTAAGGCCAAGGTTATAATTTAGATATGAATTTAGGTCTCCTGTATCATGATCCTAGATGCTCTATACATCTGACCAAAAGTACTGTAATCCAACACCAAGTACAATTGCTATATTTCACACTAGTGCCAAAAAGGAAGAACTCAAAATGAGAATTTAAAAAAGTATACAAGCAGTAGTAAAGAAAAAAAATTCAGTACTTACAGCTGGGTGGGAACCACTGTACCATATGAGGACCAAAGAGTTATGTCACACAGCAGACAGCCTTTAATAATTAATTTCCCTTTCCATGGGGAGATGAGAACTTTAAGAAATGAGGGTAAGAAAAAAGCAAATTATTTTACTTATGAGCAAAACATTTACTTTAAAAACCCTAAAAGAACCAATTAATTAATTCCTTACCATTTTCACTGAGTTCAAGTCTAGGGGGAAAAAAAAAAAGCAATTTTATAAGAGCCAAGGAAACAAATACAGTAAAACAAAATATATACATAATTACTTACATGCTTTTATGAGCTGGTGCTGCCATCTTTTTAGGTTCCTTGTACTGAAAAGCTACAATTACGTAAGGATGAATCTGTCTAGGTCGCTCAATAACAGTGGTACCTGAAAGCTCATACAAGTAATACTAAAAGAAAAAGAATTATAATCAGGGTAACACTATAGAATTTTGTGTACACCAAGTTGATCTCAACCCACCCAGTACTGAAACTTAAGACATTAGAGGCAGAAATGTATCTTAGAAATGATTTATACCTGACTCAGTTCAAAGGCGCGAAAATGACTCGTCTTGTGAGAAACCTTGTTAATATTTGCAGCCACATGGCAATCATAGCCAGAAGATGGGCTAATATAGTTAGTTGTATAATTCTCAGACACAAACTTGACTTTTCCCTAGAATAAAAATATTAAGACTAATCAGATGTTTTCAAACAGCAATAATCTTATTCTAGGATTCATTTATAAGTAGCTTAATACAGTAGCTTAATGTATTTTAACTGTGTTAAGAATTAGAAGTATGGTTTTTAGAAAACAATCTTTAAGGCCAACAATAGTTTTAATTATCCATGAACCTCTTAAAATTGCATTTAAAAATCAGGTATGTTTGGGCATCTTTCTGAGGCAGAAGTCCATTTCTTTTATCACAATATCAAAGGAATACAAATTTAAGAGAACTATCCCCCCCCCCCTTTATTTTGTTAATCCTCACCAAAGGATATTTTTTCCATTGATTTTTTTTTAGACAGAGTGGGAGAGAGGGAGGAAGCGGGAGAGAGAGGGGAGGAGGGAAGGAAGGAAGGAGAAAGGGAGAGAGAGCGAGAAAGTAATATTGATGTGACAGGGACACATAGATCAACTGGTTGACCCCCCGGGCTGGGGATCGAGCCTGCAACCAAGATATGTGCCCTTGACCTGAATTGAACTCAGGACCCTTTGGTTCTTGGCTGACTCTCTACCACTGAGCCAAACTGGCTACGGCAAGAGAACCATTTCTTTAAAATAAAAATTATATAGCTCACCAAATAGACGGATTATTCGACGACTATAACGTAAAAGATGACAAATGAAATCTAAAATTTCAAAAGATGAGTTTTCAAACTGAGATTTAAGTTATCAATTGTACATTACAGACCAAAATATATCTATTACATCAGGACCCAGAAATTCAGCAAGTAGCAAATATATACTAAGTGCTTAGTAGACCACTGGTCCTGACTAGTCAATAGTATTTCCCATTAAAGACTTGTCATCATCAAGGTTACATGTCTTCCAGAAAAAGAAGAAAAAAAGCAGTCAAGTTTTTTTTATTTCATATCATGAAATAGCGTGATTTTAAAAGCTGTTTTTAACAACATAACATAGATAGGAAAAGTAAAAATATACTAAATATATACCAAAATGAGGATGAGATTACAAATTTTATTTTTATTTTTACAAGGAGAATTTAATTATTTAAAAGACGTTTTGTTTTTGCTGTTAAGATCCTGCCTCTTCATTTATAGGACCACGAAAGGCAATTCTTTGGTCAAAGAAGCCAAAGAATATAAACAGTAAGGAGGGCTGAGAACATGTAGGCAAAAACTTACCAGCAATATCCACCAGAGAGGGGACACAAAGGCATAAACCAATGGCAGGCAATTTGACATAAACAAAAAACCAAACATTTGTTATCTGAGCTCACAGGTACACTATCTACAGCAGAATTATGGTACTTATCACTGAGCAAGAGAGGGAAAACTAAGAGAGGAAAAGCAGTGATTGTGTGCTAGTGCAACACTAATTTTCCTCTAATTCTTGGGGTCAAAATTTTGAAATATATGTACACTCTTAAAAAAAAAAAAAATCAGTTGTTAGATTTATAACCAAAGAACTCAGAAAGCTAAAACAAAAGCAAAAATAACAAAACCACAGAATATGTCCTCAAAAAATCCACCAACCTAATAAAATCAGCGCTTTCCTACTACTTGAGTGAAAATTCTAATTGCAAGATTCACTCATATTAAACTATTAAAGGGTGTTTAAGAATTTCTGAGATCATCAAGTTATAAGTGCCATATAAAGATGTAAATAAGGTCTGGATGTTTTAGGGATAAAGAAAATAAAGATTTCTCATTGTGACAATTTAAATCAGACAACAAATGTTTTCTAAATTCATCCTTTTTTAACTGTAAGCACACTGTTTTACAAGCAGCTACCTGTTTTCTGTTATTTAATGTCTAAAAAGTGGCAATGTGGCTGAGCTAGTGTGGCTCAGCGATTGAGCCTCGACCTATGAACCAAGAGATCATGGTTCCATTCCCAGTCACATGCCTGGGTTGCAGGCTCAATCCCTAGTGGGGTGTGCAGGAGGCAGCCAGTCAATGATTCTTTTTCATCATTGATGTTTCTCTCTCTCTCCTCCTCCTTTCTTCTTTGAAATATATATATATTTTTAAAGTGGCATTGTGGGACAGGAGTGATAGAAGACTTCAGAGTACTGTGAAGTCTTGAAGGCTTTTTTAAAAAATGTAGATCATATATTAAATAAACAAAAAATCTTTGTCTTTAAAGGAAAGCAGAAATAGCAATTTCATTTTCTGATTTTGAATAGCTGTCTTTGGTGAGGAGTATGTCTAGCAAAAGATCTGCAAAGAACATTATCGCAGACTGATAACCTTTACTTTTAAAAAGAAAAATCATACAGAAGTACACACAGGCTTTACCTTAATTAGATTACAAATTACAATATAACCAGACTTTCCATGATACCACGGTCTTGCATGAAGATAGTCTGAGTATTTGGAAATGTATACACCTATAAGAGCATAAAATATAGATTAACTTATACTTTTAAAATATTGTTTACACATACACAATTCCAAGGTAGGTCTACCTTTAGCTGAACAAGACAAAAGATAAATAAAAGTCAACATTAAAAACTATTTTGAAACTGGGTATAGAAACATTAGAGCTAAGTAAGACAAAACATATGTAATTGATAACGAATTTTCAATTAGGGTCCCAATAATGAAAAACAAAGTGTCACACATTTTTGGAAAATTCTAAGTTTGTTTTTTCTCCATGTAATCATCCAGTAAAATGATCTATGGTAATCTGATTCTCAAGTTATTTTCTTAGTTAAGTATAGTAACCCCACCTTATCTACAGAGGATACTTTCCAAGACTCCCAGTGGATGCCTGAAACTGTGGAGAGTTTCTGTACCCTATACTGTTTTTTCCTGTACATATATATTTACTAGAGGCCCGGTGCAGGGATTCATGTACCAGTGGGGTCCCTCAGGCTGGCCTGCACCCTCTTGGAATCTGGGACCCCTTGGGGGATGTTGGACTGCCTGTTTCGGCCTGGTCTGCAGAGACTGGGCTGAAACTGGCAGTCTGACATTCCCTGAGGAATGTGGTTGCACTGTTCCTACTCATCCTGGCCCTACTTCTGCACCTCCTGCCGCTGCCGCCACCGCCACTCAGTAGCACTGCCTCGAAGGTAGAAGAGGCTTGCGCTGTGGCAGCTGTACTTACCACCCATGAGGCATGCGTCTGGCACTCGCCAGTCAGCTGAACGGGGCTTCTGCTGTGGGAGTGCACTGACCACCAAGGGGCAGCTCCTGTGTTAAGCGTCTGTCCCCTGGTACTCAGTGTGTGCCATAGCGACTGGTTAACTGGTCGTTCGGGTGTTTGGTCATTCGGTCACTTAGGCTTTTATATATATATAATATAAACTAGAGGCCCGTTGCACGAAGAAATTCGTGCAACAGGCCTTCGCTTCCCCTGGCTGCCCGCACTGGTTTGCCTCTGACATCCAGGACTCAGGCCTTGACTCCGGCTGGAGCCTTCAATCTTCACTGCTTAGGCCCCAGAGCCTTCAGTGTTGGCTGGCCCCAGAGCCTTCAGTCTTTGTGCTCCCACTCCTCTGCTTTGTGCATACATATGCAAATTAACTGCCATCTTTGTTGGCTTAATTTGCATACTATCCTGATTGGCTGGTGAGCATAGCAAAGGGACAGTCAATTTACATGTTTGTCTATTATTAGGTAAGATGATGAAGTTTAATGTACAAATTAGGGACAGTAAGAGATGAACAATAATAACTGATAATACAATAGAACGATCATAACAAGCTAATCTAATATAAGAGTAATATACAAATTAACCCTCACTCCATTACACCCAAGCCACACTCACCAGCCAAGCCATGCCCACCAGCCAATCAGAGCAACAATATGCAAATTAACCCAGTCAAGATGGCGGCCGGCAGCCATGGAGCTAGAGCAAACAGGTGGCCAGCAATGGAGGAAACTGCCTGCCTAGGCTGGCTGTGGCCTCTGCTCAAGGCAACAAAGTTTCAATTATAGAAGATAAATAAACCCCAGGAAACCTGCTTCCAGCCAGCCTTGCTGGGACATTGGGTCAATGAGAGCTGTGGCAAGCCTGCAAACAGCCATCAGCCCCTCACCCAGGCTGGCCAGGCACCCCAGTAGGGACTCAAACCCTAAAGGGGCTGTGGGCAGCCTGAAAACGGCCCTCAGCCCCTCACTCAGGCTGGCCACACCCCTATGGGGTACGGGTCCCCACTGGGGGCTTGGCAAGCCTGCAAACAGCCATCAGCCCCTCACCCAGGCTGGCCAGGCACGCCAGCAGGTGGACATCCCCCGAGAGGGCACAGGCTGGGCTGAGGGACTCCCCCTCCCCGCCCAAGTGTGCAAATTTTTGTGCACTGGGCCCCTAGTCCTACCTAATAAAAAGGGAATATACAAAATGACTATTACACCATCACAAAGATGGTGGCACCCACAATGGAGGCAGGGTTTCTGTAATACAAGATGGCTGCGCCCACAGGGGAGGCAGGATTTCTGTAATGAGCCTTAAGGAGTAATCAGCAGGGACCTGAGGCTGCTGGTACTGGGCCAGAGCAGGGGATCTCAGGCTGCACCCCTGCCCTGGGCCGGGGACCTCAGGTCACGCCCCCTGCCCAGCAGGGCTTGATGGGTACCTGAGGCTGTACGCCCTACTAGGCGGGGCTTGATGGACCCTCAGCCCCAGATCAGGGCACGTTCAGGAGGGAAGCAATTGATGTGTCTCTCTCACATCAATGTTTCTCTCTCTCTGTCTCTCCTTCTCTCTTTCATTCTCTCTAAAAATCAATGAAAAAAATATCCCTGGGTGAGGATTAACAACAACTAAAAGTGCAAGATGAAGCAGGAAGCACTGATGAAGAAGTTGCAGCAAGTTGTACAGAAGTTCTAGCATAGATAATTAATAATGGTGGCTACACTAAATAATAGGTTTTTAATGTAGATGAAACAGCCTTATATTGGAGGAAGATGCCATCGAGGATTTTCATAGCAAGAGAGTAGAAGGCAATGCTTGGCTTCAAAACTTCAAAGGACAGGTTGATTATCTTGCTAGGGGTTAACGCAGCTGGTGAATTTAAGTTGAAGCCAAAGCTCATTTATCATTCTGAAAATCATAGTGCCCTTAAGAATTATGCTAAATCTACTCTTCCCCTGCTCTATAACTGGAACAAAAATGCCTGGAAAACAGTTTAAAACATGTTTTACTGAATATTTTTTTGAAAATATATTTTATTGATTTTTTTACAGAGAGGAAGGGAGAGAGATAGAGTTAGAAACATCAATGCGAGAGAAACATCGATGAGCTGCCTCCTGCACACCCTCTACTGGGGATGTGCCCACAACCAAGATACATGCCCTTGACCGTAATCGAACCCGGGACCCTTCAGTCCTTAGGCTGACGCTTTATCCGCTGAGCCAAACTGGTTAGGGCTTTTACTGAATATTTTAAGCACACAATTGAGACATACTGCTCAGAAAAAAAGATTCCTTTCCAAATATCACTGTTCATTGACAATATACCTGGTCACCAAAAGCTCTGATGGAAATGTACAATATGATTATTATTATTTTCATGCCTGCTAACACAACACCCATTCTGCAGATCATGGACCAAAGAGTAATTTCAACTTTCAAACCTTCTGAACAAATTTATTTTGTAGCTTTGTAAGTTAGGTACTGGAGCTGAGTTGTTTAATAGAACTTTCTGAAAAGATGGGGGGAAAAGAAAAAAATTTGTATGGCTACAGCTGCCATGAAGAGTGATTCCTTTTGATGGATCTGGGCAAAATAAATTAATAGCCTCTGGAAAGGATTCACAATTCTAGATGCCATTAAAAACTTTTGAGGTGCATGGCAAGAAGTCGGAATATCAACATTAACAGGAGTTTGAGAGAATTTTATTATAATCTTCATGGATGATTTGAGTTTAAGACTTGAGGGGAGAAAGTAATTGCAGATGTGAAAACAGCTAGCGAACTAGAATTAGAAATAGAGCCTGAATCGCTGCAATCTCATGATAAAGCTTTCACAGATGAGTTGCTTCTTATGGATGAGAAAAGAGAGCAATTTTTAAAAAATATATTGTTATTGATTTCAGAGAGGAAGGGAGAGGGAGAGAAAGAGACATCGATGAGAGAGAATAATTCATTGCCACTTCCTGCACGCCGCCTATTAGGGGTCAAGCTTGCAATCTGGACATGTGCCATGACTAAAATGGATTCCATTTTTGGTAAAGATGTTGAGAAGACTGTTGATAAAACAGTGGCTAGGATTGAAAAGATTTATTTCAATTTTGAAAGAAGTTCTACAGTGGGTAAATTGCTATCAAACAGGTTGCATACTACATAGAAATTGCTTGTGAGAAGAAAAGTCAATCTATGAGGAAAACTTTATTGCAGTCTTGAGAAACTGCCACAGCCACCCCAACTTTTGATACCACCACCCTGCTCAGTTCGTAGTCACCAACATCAGCAAAAGGATTACAACTGCTTAAGACTCAGACGATATGGTTATTACTTTTTAGCAATAAAGTATTTTAAAATTAAGACATATACATTGTTTTTTAGACTTAGTGCTATTGCACATTTAATAAACTACTAGGGGCCCGGTGCACAAAAATTTGTGCACTTGGCGAGGGGAAGAAGGGTCCTTCATCCTGGCCTGTGCCCTCTCACAGTCTGGGACCCCTGGGGGGGATGTCCACCTGCTGGCATGCATGGCCAGCCTGGGTGAGGGGCTGAGGGCTGTTTTCAGGCTGGCCACAGGCCCCTCAGGGTTCGTGCACTGGGGGGTGGGATGGCTGGTGAGTGCAGGCATGGACGTTTCCAGCCGGATGGCCTACCATTGCACATACCTGGTGGGCCTCCACTACTGAGGGGACACACCTGGTGCAGAGCTGGGTGGCAGGCCAGGGGGTGGACGCTGGTGCATGGTCCCTTGGGGGGGCCTTGCTGCTGAGCGGACACACACCGGGAGTGGAGCCAGGCACATACTCGCACACGCCCCACGGAGGCCTCCAGGGTGGAGCCAGGTGGCTGGACCTGTGGCAGACACTCTGGCAGGGGCGGAGGATGCTCGGGCATGACCCCGAGGGTGTACCCCATTCAAGCCCCCGCCACTGAGCCTCTGAGGTCGTGTGGGCCCAATTGCTCTATTCCCAGGCCTCACAGGGCCTGGCCTGACTGCCAACTCCGGCCTTGCGGCTGCTCACCACCTTCTGAAACCACTGCAGGCACCATTGCTCTATTGCCAGCCCCAGCCTCAGGGCGGGGCAGGCTCCCACACTGCCCAGAACCAACCACTGGCACGATCTCTCTATTGCCAGCCCTGGCCACAGAACCGGTGGCCTGGGCCACCCCCCGGCCCTACAGCCGCCCGCCACTGCCCAGACCGACTGCTGGAGCAGCGAGGGTGGAAGCCAGGCCTCCGCCCTCGCTTGCCCCAGCGCGATCACTCCATTGCCGCCCCGGCTGCAGGGCCGGGAGGCCTGGGTGGCCCCCCGGCCCTACAGCCGCCAGCCACTGCCCGGAAATGTCTGCGGGAGCCCACCAGGGCGGAAGCCAGGCCTCTGCCCTGGTGTGCCCCAGCGCGATCGCTCCATTGCCGCCCCAGCCTCCGCCATCTTGGCTGGGCTAATTTGCATACCATTGTTCTGATTGGCTGATGGCGTCCCGAAGAAAGGGTCAATTTTAATATTTCGCTTTTATTAGTTTAGATAACATATCTTTTATATGTATTGGGAAACAAAAAAAATTATGACTCGTTTTTTTGAGATATTCTCTGGAACCAAATCTGTCTCCAAGGTATGGCATTATTCACCCTTCTTGTGATACACTGGTGGAACCATTCCATAAACAAGGTGGCTATCACCCACACTTTATGATTATGTTGCCAGAACACAGGCAGATACCTTTTCTTTGTTTTTGAAAGCATGTGAGTTTCTTGGCTCTGCACACCATACCTGGCTTTATCACACGCCCTATAGCGTTACTATGTCATACTAGAGTTAATCTGTCCTTTCATGTTTTATACCGTGGTGCCTACTTTGCATTTTTATATATGTGGGTTCTATTGGGCATCTTCTTTCAGACAAGTCCAGTTTCAACAAAACTGAAGGTTTGCTTTGGATGGTATCCTTTTCCTTAATCAACTTCTTCAATGTTTCTGGAAAAATGTGGCAGCAGAGCCTTCACAGACTGATGTAGTCTCTTCAGTAATTTTTAAAAATTTCAGTCCAAACCTATTCTTGAATCAATGTAAGCATTCCTTACTTGCAGTAAATGGCTTGGTGCCATTCATTTCATATAGGCTAAATGCTTTCTTGCACAAGACAGTCCCATCAATTGGAACACATTTTCTGTTCATGTCTCCCACCCACAACTTTAATGCTTTCTTTATCTTAAGCACTTACGCATTGCCTAAAACTTTTGCAGTTTGAGGTGTGACAGCAAAACTAGCACTAATTTTTTTTTGCCCCTTTTCACAATTTCACAGATAGAATATTTGTTCTTACAGATTTTAGCAACCTCAGCATATAATTTTTTTCTTTATTAAATCAAGAACTTTCATCTTCTCACTTAAAGGCAGCACTTTAGGGCTTCTCTTTGGTATTCTGAATTGCTGATATCACTACCGTTAGCTTTGGGGTCATTATTAAATAAATTAAGGGTTACTTGAACACAAGCATTATGGTACCCTGACAGTTGATAAAACTAGTAACTAATAACTGAAAGGGCTACAAAGTGATTAATGGGCAGGGAGCATATAAAGTGTGGAGATGCTGAACAAAGTGACGATACACATCATGGGTGGGATGGCACAAAATTTCATCATGCTGCTCAGAATGGTGCAATATAAAACTTAGGAACTGCCTTAACCGGTTTGGCTCAGTGGATAAAGCATCGGCCTGCAGACTAAAGGGTCCCAGGTTCGATTCCAGTCAAGGTCATGTACCTTGGTTGCAGGCACATCCCCAATAGGAGGTGTGCAGGACGCAGCTGATCAATGTTTCTCTCTCATCAATGTTTCTAACTCTCTATCCCTCTCCCTTCCTCTCTGTAAAAAAATCAATAAAATCTATTAAAAAACAAACAAAAAAACTTAGGAATTGCTTATTTCTAGAATTTCTCATTTGACAGCAGGTAACAGAAATCATGGAAAAGTGAAACTGCAGATAAGGGGGACTATTACACTTTCATTTAATAACATGTACCAAGGTTTACTATGTGGTAGGTCTGTGCTAGGCAGCTGTGACACAAAGGGAAATAAAGCAAGATCCCTGTCTTCAAGCAGCTTATTCTGCTACACTGTAAATTCTAGTAAAACAGGGGTTATATCTGTTTTGTTCATTGTAGCTATATCATAGCTCAAAATGTAGTATGTACTTATTTATCAGACATACTAGAGGCCCGGTGCACTGATTTTGCACATTGAAAATAAATTAAAAGGTGGTCTGGGCATGACGGGTTGGACATGCCCTGGAGCCAACCTCTCATGGTCCCTCCCTGGCCAACCGCACCTGGGGCAGCGCCAATGCTTAAAGGGTATCTGTGGACTGAGTGAGGTCCCTTCTGGCAGGTGGGGTCTCTCAGCCTGGCCTGTGGGGATTAGGCTAAAACCTACAGTCCGACATCCCCCAAGGGGTCGCAGAGTGTGAGAGGGCACTCTGCAAAGTTGCTATTGCTCAGCAGCTCCTGCATTGAGTGTCTGCCCCCTGGTGGTCAGTGAGCATCACAGCCCGTCAAACGGCTAACTGGTTGGACGTTTAGACTTTTATATATATAGAACATTACATTTGAGGACACACAGAAGTAGAACTAATTAAGTAATTAAATCTGCCTGAGAAAGGAGTTATTTTCTTTTTTAATTTATTTGTTTACTAGGGGCCCGGTGCACAAAAATTTGTGCACTCGGGGTGGAGGGAGTCCCTCAGCCCGGCCTGCCCCCTCTCACAGTCTAGAACGCCTCAGTGGATGTCCTATGATGGCCCCAGTCTGCCAGGCGCCTTTTGTGTGTGTGTGTGTATGTGTGTGTGTGGCCACTGGGGACCTGCCCCAGCCGCATCTGAGGCTCGGAGCAGTCCTCCTGTGTGTGTCTACCTGCTGGGGGCCTGCCCCCAGGCACACCGTGGAGGCCTGGAGCAGGCACCCCCTCTATGTTGCTCTCTCAGACTCTTGCCCTCCCCTGCATGTTGTTCTCTTTTTTGAGCGTGGCCAGGGCTGGGTGCGGCCTGCCTCCCAAGCTTGCCTCTGCCCATCTTCCTCCAGCCACCAGAAAGCAGGGAAACCCCGCCTCGTGGTCAGGCCAGCCTTTTCCTGCTCCCTGATCCCCAGAAGGAACCTGGGAAGCTGTCAAGCAGGCCGCCAACTCTTTCCCACTCACCTGTCCCCTGCTGCCTTCCTTTCCCACTTCCCGGTGCCGCCAAGGGGTCTGGGGAGCTGCCAAGCAGGATCCCGGCCCCCCAGCCACCAAGCAGGCCGAGACCTCCCCCCCCCTTGCCTCTTTCCCACTCCCCGTCCCACCACCTTGCTTTCCCACTTCCTGGTGCCCTGCAAGGGGCCTGGGAAGCCCACCAAGCAGGTTGCCGAACCCCTGCCACCTCTTTCCCGCTCCCCGGTGCCCCGCAAAGGGCCTGGGAAGCCCACCAAGCAGGCCGCCAGTCCCCTGCCACCTCTTACCCGCTTTCCGGTGCCCTCCAACCCTGCCATCTGTTTCCCACTCATGGGTCCTGGGTCCTGCGCTGTCCCGCCCTGCAGCCGCTCTGTGCACTCAGGAGGTCCCTCAGCCCGGCCTGTGCCCTCTCACAGTCTGGGACCCCTCGGGGGATGTCCACCTGCTGGCGTGCCTGACCAGCCTGGGTGAGGGGCTTTAAGGCTGCTCACAGCTCCCATTGACCCAACGTCCCAGCAAGGCTGGCTGGACGCAGGTTTCTGTGATTTATCTCCTATAATTGATACTGTTCCTTCAAGGCCTGGGGTTATCTCCTATAATTGATACAGTGTTCCTTGAAGGCCTGGGGTTATCTTCTATAATTGATACACTGTTCCTTTAAGGCGGCCTTCTAACTACTAACGAAGCCTCCTCTGCCTCACCTCGCAGCGTCTATAATGAAACAATTGTTACTTTTACTGGTTAGGCCCGGGCTGCTCTTTCCTTCAGCTCTGGAGGATTCTATGATTGTTACATTGTTTCAAATGTTTCAAATCTGTGTTTCGCTAGAGCCAGTTTAATCAGAGCTGAGCTGAGCAGGCGCAGCTTCACTTTCGCTCCTGCCGCAATGGAAAGGGCTGTTTACTCAGGTCCGTGAGTGGCGGCCGCCATGTTGGCTGGGCTAATTTGCATACAGCCGCTCTGATTGGCTGGTGGGCGTGGCTTACCCTGTCTCGGAGAAACGGTTAATTTTAATATTTCGCTTTTAT
>PVJC01003619.1:0-69069 GCA_004026665.1 Murina feae
GTGTGTGAAGGGGATAAGATTAAAAAAGAAAGTTAATAGGGGTGACCAGGCCGGCAGGGAAGGGCCGTTAGGGGGATAAGGCAGGCAGGCAGGCAGAGTGGTTAGGGCAGGCAGGCAGGTTAGCGGTTAAGAACCAGAAGTCCTGGATTGTGAGAGTCCCCAAGAACTCCATATCGGAGAGGGTGCAGGTCGGGCTGAAGAACGGCCTCCCCTCCCCCCCCCGTGCACGAATTTCATGCACTGGGCCCCTAGTTAAATAATAAAAGGCTGATATTTTAAAGATTAACTATTGAAAATACAATTATTGAAACAAAAATACATTAAATGTCATATGAAATTCAAATACTGTTAAGAATAATGAAAAATGTGTAAGTCATTTCTGAAGAAAATTATCATTAATAGTTTGGTACATATGCTTCCCCCCATTATTATTACTATCAACTTTTAAATTTCTTCCAATACTTGTAACATAATATTCAAAATGTTTTATGACTTCCTTTTTCCACTTAATAGTATGTCTTTGTACAAACTGTGGGTCTCACTCAATCCTTTTAATGACTATGCGATATTCTGTAGTACATGCAACCTTCTGGGATAGCATTTGTCATGAGCTGTTAAAACTAAAATGTTCAAAATTAGTATCTTCAGGAGTTATTCTATAAAATATGCCCCAAACAATGCAAAAATGTCTGTAGTCTGGAATATTCATTGTAGCTTTGTGTCGCCTGTAACAATGACAAAAAGTTAAGGTCATTGAATATGACTCTATATTAGTTCTTGATCTCATCTTTAATTACGTATTAATATTTTCCTGAGTGCAATAACATACAAATAGTTACTAACTTGAGTCTGCTTTTAAACTTTCTTTTTAAACAATTATTCTGCTGCTGTATTTGTGGAATTTTTTGTCACTTTGAAAGCAAAATGCTTTCACCAAGAAAGTGAGATAAAATACTGATTCACTTAGACCTCACTGGGTTTGTATTCTGTGATTATTGATGGGCTAATGGGTTGTACAGTTTTGTTTTGTTTTGTTTTGTTTTAAAACATATTTTATTGATTTTTAACAGAGAAGAAGGGAAAGAGATAGAGAGTTAGAAACATCAATGAGAGAGAAACATCGATCAGCTGCCTCCTGCTCACCTCCTACTGGGGATGTACCCACAACGCAGGTACATGCCCTTGACCAGAATCGAACCTGGGATCTTTCAGTCCGCAGGCCGATGCTTCATCCACTGAGCCAAACAAGCTAGGGCAGGGTTGTACAGTTTTAATAAGTAGAACATAAATGCAGAGATAGAAGAAGATAGGAGCTTTTCCTCAGAGTGATATGCCTTAATTATACTTAACACCTCAGGTTATTAGCTGCATAACTACCTGTGAAGAATCTATCATCACTCTCATAAAACTAATAAATTTGCTTTTACAGATTGAGAATCATTTTATCACTTACTTCAGAGGAAAAAAAATGATTGGATTTGAAAGTGATAAATTCATGTCATTTATTCAAATATTAGAGTCCTTGTTGCATTCAGTAAGTATTTATTGAATGCTTTGTGCCAGGCACTTTTCTAGGTGCTGGGGTTATAGCAGGAAAGAGAATAGATAAGATTCTTATCCTAAAGCAAATTGTACTCTAGTGACATAAGAGTTAAGTGAAAATTCTATGTAGATTGCCCTACCTGAAACTTAGGGGCGGGGGCAGTGGTTACCTGTCACCAACCTGGACACGACTGAATACTTTATATTTTTATTGAAATGAGCATTCTTTCTTAAATAAGTGAGAAGAATCAGTTGTCAAATAAAAATGCATAACTATTAGTTGAGTGATCAATTAGATATTTAGTAACATGTTTATAGTAATAGATGAGTATTTGAAACTTGCAGTGAGATGTGTAGAATTTGTAGTGGGGTTATATTGAAAGTTACTTAAAACCTACTTTTTATCAGTTATCAACTTAGTGGCTTCAAGCAGCAGTCCCTATTCTGTGGGCTAGCGATTACTGCTGGGCAAGGCTGGCACGGTTCTCTGTCCCACATGGTGTTGGCTTGACTCAGTCAGGCATCTGCATTGAGCTGGCACGTCAGTTGGGGGCAGCTTGCTCCCACTCGGCCTCATTCACATTGGCTGGGGCTCCTCCATCTCGTCCGTGTTCCCTCTCCAACAGGTTATCTTGGGCTTGTTCAATAGCAACCGTGTTCCAGAAAACTGAGAGAACAGGCAAGCCATTCATCACATGTCTGCTATATTCATTGGTTAAAGTAAGCCATGACACTAGCCAGCCAGATTCAAGAAGGAAAGAGACTCCATGGCTTGATGAGAGGGTTTGCAAGGAATGTGCAGTCATTTTTAATCTACCACATTTTGTTATTCTGTTGTTGGATACCAAACCGGTAGGAACTAAATATGAAATAGCACCTACATGTGATGATGTTTTGATCATAATTTGGCACAATTACACTTGTCCAAAAGCCAAATTAGAGTTCTCCCACTTTGATATCACTGCCGTGGCACCAAAAATCAATTCTCTGGTCTCTCCATAGCCAGTTAAACACAACTTATCGTTTCTAATAAACTACACTCTCATTCTTCCTAGGTGAGTTCTGCTAGGCTGTTCTTGTCAGAAAGACACATGAGCAGCAGATCACCAGGTGGCTAGGTTAATTTTTAATTGTTATGTTTATTCCAGTGAAAAATAGATTTGCCTGTTGAGCTGAGAAAAATGGAGATGAGGTGAAAATGGTGGCTTGAATTTGCTGGAATTCAATTTACTCTCATGGAGGTTACACAATTGTCATGTCGATGAGGGGTTGCAAAGCAGGTGGTCTTATACCGTGGTGGTGGGACTATAAATTGACACCCCATTTTGAGGGCACCTTGGATGTTTCTATGACAGATAACCATATATCATATTTTACTAGTTCTAACCTGTTTCCTCTTATTGGGCACAGTGAAGGATCATTTCCCCAAATTCGTCCCAAAGAACACTCATTCCATTAGAAGCAAGTGAACGAGTGGCTCCAATAGAAGGTTCTCATGTTCAACCTAGTCTGGAAATACTTGATACGTAGGTCTTTCTTTGAGATTTGCACAATATTATCCTTAGAAAGGCCCTGGGGAGCTGAGCAGTAGAACAATCATTTAACTGTGCATCACGAAGCACATTAAGCTTTCCCAAGTTAAGTATAAGGTCTTCTCCATCACTCTTCCCAATACTCACACACCCCATACATAACACAATTACTCACTTCCCACACCCGACCTCCTAACGTGCTGGTCTGGGAAACTGTAGAGGAATTTACGCATCAAAATAATAACTGGACTAGAAGATCTCTCTAGTTAAATTTTTGAAATGTTTTCCCCTTAGCACCTACCTCTTAACTAATTTTGGTCATGTGTTTTAATGACTAAATTGTTATAGTTTGTAAATTCCAGGACAGTATAAATTGGTATTTGTGTTGGCAAACATTTCTTATTTTCAATGTAAATATTGAGGTTAATTCATTACAGGTGGACCATGATCTCATCTAAAATCTTATCTGAGGATGGTATTTAGCTGTCCCCATCTGCTTCAGTTTGTGTTTAAATAGTTAATGTGGTTATAAATGTGCTTGAGCTGGGTAATTTGTCACCTAGTTAGGCAATTTAAAATACTAATTACAAAATCTAATGACTGTGTCCAATGATGGGATACTTAATAGGTAACACTACTGAGCAATGTCTGGGAAGCTTGAGAGCCTCCTGAATACTTGTTGTTGTTCTTGTTTCAGTCTTGGGAGATCAATGATTTAGACACACACGATTCCTATGAGCTATAGTTGGTGTGTGCATTCTCTCCTTTCTCATCCCCTCACTTCATATTCTGCAAAATAAGATTTTTTTTTTTTTTTTTTTTGCTGGGGTCTCTGCAAGAAGCAGGCTTGATCAGATTTGGGAAGTAGGATAAAAATTCAGAGAACACATAGGTATAGATCCTTTCCTGCCCTCCTCCAATCTACCATTTTTACCTCAATACCAAGAAAAAATGCAATCAGATATAGATGTAATATGTGAGTATTTATGTATCCATTCACATCAATCTTTTTTTCTTCCATAGGTAGCCAGTAAGAGTGCACACTATCAATGGCTGTCAGGGGCAATGTGCCTTTCCCAAATTTTGTTCTGTGACTTGAAATCAAGCTTGCTGCTGTAAATGCATCACTATGATCAGGCTGATGAGCTTGGCAGTTATGATTCCTACTCGGAGCCAAATACCTCCTAGCCAAGACCTCATAAACTTGCCAAAGTGTTTCGCCTTGTTTATTGTGAGGAGTCATTGAGCCTCCTCCACTGTTGTGCTTTCCTATGATATTTTAGGTATATTAACCATAAATTGAATATTGTTAATCTACAAAAAATTGAAGTCAGGAAGTCATGGAACAGTCATTCATCATGGGCTTTGGCTCAGTGACTTGGAAGTTTAAGAACAATCAAAGCACTGGCTATGTAGCCAAATGCCTGGAGGTTGGGTGCAACTGAATCAGAGAAAAAAGAACTTGTAGCTAATCTGTGAGGCACTTCAATATTTGAATTCCCAAAAGATGCCTCTTCTCCATAAACATTTCTGTTTTGGAAAATATGTTATAGACTAGGGGCCCGGTGCACAAAAATTTGTGCACTGAGGGGGGGGGTGGTGGTCCCTAAGCCCGGCCTTGTGCCCTCTTGCAGTCTGGGGCCCTTTGGGGTTGTCCACCTGCTGGTGTGCCTGGTCAGCCTGGGTGAAGGGCTGCTGTCTGTTTGCAGGCTGGCCAAGCTCCCCAGTGGGGACCCTCACCCCATGGGGGTGTGGCAAGCCTGGGTGAGGGGCTGAGAGCAGTTTCAGGCTGGCCACAGCTCCATTGACCCTCGAGCCTTCCACCTGGAAAGCCATAGGGTGGCCATGGGCTTCTGCCTGGGAAGGCATCAGCTGGCCCAGGGCGCCCTATGCCTTCCCAGGATGGAGGCTCGGGGCCCGGCCGGCTCCTCCCACCCCCGGGCTTCCACCTGGGAAGGCATCAGCCGGCCCAGGGCACCCAATGCCTTCCCAGTTCGGAGGCTCAGGGCCAGCCGGCTCCTCCCGCCCCCCACCCCGCCCCTCCAGTGCCTGCCTGCAGGAACGAACTGATCCTGGTGCGGACACACGAAGGCAAGCCTCTGTGTGCCCAAGCCACGCTCGGTGGCTTTCCAGGCCCCAGCAGAGGTGCAGGGCAATGGGTGGCTCGCTCCTCCTGCCCTCTGCCCTGCCCCTCCGGTGCCTACCTCCAGGAATGAACCACGAGGCTTAAAACCTCTGTGTGCCTGCCCTACGATTGGTGGCTTTCTAGGCCGCATCCTCAGGCCGGCTTGCTCCCCTGCCCCCATGGCTGCCCTGCTGCCTAGAATCCATCTCAGGCCTGCAGCTGGCTTGTCCCAGGCTGCAGCCTCCGCCATCTTGGCTGGGCTAGTTTGCATACAGTCGCTCTGATTGGCTGGTGGGCGTGGCTTAACTGTCCCAAAGAAACGGTCAATTTTAATATTACACATTTATTAGTTTAGACTAGGGGCCCGGTGCACAAAAATTTGTGCACTCGGGGGGTGGGGGTCCCTCAGCCCGGCCTGTGCCCTCTTGCAGTCTGGGACACCTCGGGGGGGATGTCCACCTGCTGGCATGCCTGGCCAGCTTGGGCGAGGGGCTCAGAGCCATTTTCAGGCTGCCCACAGCCCCTTCAGGGTTCATGCACTGGGGGGTGGGAAGGCTGGTGAGTGCAGGCCTGGACGTTTCCCACCGGAGGGCCCACGATTGCACACGCCTGGTGGGCCCACACCGCTGAGGGGACACACCTGGCGCAGAGTTGGGTGGCAAGCCAGGGGCGGACGCTGGTGCAAAATCCCTCGGTGGGGCCCTGCTGCTGAGCAAACACACCCGGGGTGGAGCTGGGCAGTGAACTGGCTTCGGATTCTCCGCACTGTGCAGCAGACGCTCCTGCACGCCCTGTGGAAGCCCCTGGGGGGCGGATGAAGGTAGTGGACCCTGAACGGGTGTTCCTGGACACCCTGCGGAGGCCCCCAGGGCAGAGCCAGGCAGTGGACCCAGGACAGGCGTTCCTGGATGTCCCGCAGAGGCCCCCGGGGGGCAAAGCCAGGCAGCAGACCCAGGACGGCTGCTCCTGCACACCCTGCAGAGGCCCCGTGCTCCTGCATGCCCTGGGGAGGCCCGCAGGGGGTGGAGCCAGGCAGTGGACCCGGGACAGGCGCTCCTGGATGCCCAAGGAGGTCCCAGGCCAGACCCCCCCTCCCACTGAGCTGACACACCTGGCACAGCTATGCCGGCCGGCCATGGAGGCTCCCAGTGCAGAGCCGCCCTGCCAGCCTCCATCTTGGCTGGGTTAATTTGCATACAGCCGCTCTGATTGGCTGGTGGGCATGGCCGTGAGCAGAGGCTCAGCCAGCCTAGGCAGGCAGTTGCAACAGAAGCCTTTGGTTTGCTCTAGCTCCATGGCTATTGGCCTCCATCTTGGCTGGGTTAATTTGCATACAGCCGCTCTGATTGGCTGGTGGGTGTGGCCGTGAGCAGAGGCTCAGCCAGCCTAGGCAGGCAGTTGCAACAGAAGCCTTTGGTTTGCTCTAGCTCTATGGCTGTTGGCCTCCATCTTGGCTGGGTTAATTTGCATACAGCCGCTCTGATTGGCTGGTGGTGATGGTCAATTTGCATGTTCTCTTTTATTATATTAGATGCTTTTTTTTTGATCTGATAATCTGCTAAACTATATTCATTTAACAATCATAATACAGTGTTTGATTACATTAACACCATTGCTTTCTCTGTCAGAGTTACTTTGAT
Source organism: Murina feae (assembly GCA_004026665.1). Lineage (NCBI taxonomy): Eukaryota > Metazoa > Chordata > Mammalia > Chiroptera > Vespertilionidae > Murina > Murina feae. The sequence continues at coordinate 6,840 of PVJC01003619.1, forward strand.
TTATGAGGATTCTATAAATGTGTTCTAATATTAGTATTTGGTGTTCAGGAGTGGGGTTACTAAAATAGGGGGTAAGATATAAACCTGGAATTTCTGGCAAAGTTATTATTTCTAAACAGAAAGAACTTTCTTGAGAATGAAGCTAATAGAGGTGAGACTAGATGATGTAACTTAAGCTTCTGGATATAGCCATGCCTGGAGCTTACTGTTGCTTACTGCATGAGCCAATATATTCCAGTTTTTGCTTGTGTCATTTTAAACCAGATTGCTGTTTCTTGTCCTCAAGTGTTCTTATTGGTCCATTTCCCCAGCACATAACCCACTCTAGTAATTTTAAACACATAAGTTATCTAACTCAGTTTGAAAAGTGAAATTTCCAGGAAACAGGTGTAGTATATATGCTGTTGGAATGTATACTTTTATCATTAAAAAAAATACAGCTGAGCCTGGCTGGTGTGCTCAGTGGTTGAGCGCTGACCTATGCACCAGGAGATCATGGTTCACTTCCCAGTCAGGACACATGCCTGGGTTGTGGGCTCCAACCCCAGTAGGAGGCATGCAAGAGGCAGCCCATCAACGATTCTTTCTCATTGTCAATGTTTATATCTCTCTCTCCCTCTTCCTTTCTCTCTCTGAAATAAATAAAAAATATATTTTTAAAAAATCCACCTGAAATTTTAATTTAAATAATAGGAAAAAATCTTTCATTAATATTTAAAATACTGTAATATTATATGCTTTGCAGGATTATGTAATGCAAGCAAAATCAAGGTTATTAGTTAACCTTGTGAATTTGTCAGTTTAAAAAATATTTTAACTCCCTCCCTCCCTGTTTTCTGTAGACACTGTCATATTACAGAAAAGATTCAAGGTATAAGATAAGGTGACCAGACGTCCCGCTTTTGGCGGGACAGTCCCGATTTTTAACAGTTTGTCCCGCGTCCAACGGCATTTTAAAAAAGTCCTGATTACTCTTTGTAATATTTTAAGTAATAATAATAAAAAAGACCCCCCCCCCAGTCAATGGTGTACAGATTTAAATCTGGTCACCTTATATAAGGGTAAACAAAAATATAAGATAGCAAAACCTAAAAGTCTGTGGTGAAGGCTAAGCCAAGAAAAAAAAAAAAGCAAAAGATCTTAGAACATACTGATCTATACACTTATTCAGTTATTATTGATCTGTACATTTATTCAAACTTGTAGCTGAGGTACATATTTAGCTTGGAGCTTCCAGCAGGTAATAAGAAAATAGAAACAAATTACTTAACTTTAAAATAAAAATTACCCAATGCTCAGGAATTTGTACACCTCTTTTATAGAAAGAGAATAAAGAAAATTTTATATAAATACCAGTGGTTCTTATAAAACAAGAGACTATGACATCATAAGTCCAATTCAATATAGCAATTTGGGGTTGAGGTAGAGAGCAAGGGAGGAAACAATTGAAGGAGGTGACATCACACTGTAGGAACCTATGGTGACATGATTCAGGAGAAAGTCTTGAAGATATTCCTGAGGACCCAGGAGAGCAGATGGACCAACTGTGATTCATGCTTTCCTTGGCTGAATATCTATATATATAAAAACCAAGCAACCAGAATGATGGAATGACCAGAACGACCAGTTGCTATGACATGCACTGTGGTGGCCAACTGGCCTGATTGGCCCCCTGCAACCTCTTGCTGCCCTTCCCTTTGGCTAGGGTCGGGGGACTATCAGGAGTGGGGTTAGTCAGCTAGTCTTTCCATGGCACCTCCCCCTGGCCAGCCCATCCCAATTGGCCCCCATCAGGGTGGGCTGGCCAGACCCCACCTATGCATGAATTTGTGCACTGGGCTTCTAGTTTTTAATATGTTTATTTTTAATAAATTGATTTGCAAATGAACTATAAGCTACTTTATTTTTTATTTTTTGTTGTTAATACTCACCCAAGGAAATTTTTCCATTGATTTTTAGAAAGAGTGGAAGGAAGAGGGAGAGATGGAAAAATATCAATGTAAGAGACACATTAATTGGTTGCCTCCTGCACATACCCTGGCCAGGGCCAGGGAAGCTGCAACCACAGTATGTGCCCTTGACCAGAATTAAACCTGGAACCCTTCAGTCCATGGGCCAGTGCTCTATCCATTGAGCCAAACCAGCTAGAGCTAAACTACAACCTATTTTTTTTTTTAGATATATTTTATTGATTTTTTTACAGAGCGGAAGGGAGAGGGATAGAGAGTTAGAAACATCGATGAAAGAGAAACATTGATCAGCTTCCTCTTGCACACCCCCTACTGGGGATGTGCCTGCAACCAAGGTACATGCCCTTGACCAGAATCGAACCTGGGGCCCTTCAGTCTGCAGGCTGATGCCTTATCCATTGAGCCAAACCAGGTAGGGCACACAATCTATTTTAATAAAGAGATTTTTAATAGACTATAATCCACATTTCTTTAGAACTCACATTTTATTTGTGAAATAAAAAAAAAATTTTAAAGTTACCATGGGACTTTTAATGTCTCCGGGGGCTAAGCCAACATCTGCTGCATGTTTAGGTGCCTCTGAAGTCAGCTCTAAAAGGTAAGAGTTGAAAACATAATCCTTGCTCAGAGGGTAATTTACATTTTGCAGATGTTGTTCAGGAGTGGCTGCCAAGCAGAGATACAAGGTCAGGTGATGACAAAACTGGGAAGTGGAATCTAGTTATCAACATGTACTAAGCATATTTTATTCATCATTTTTCCTCTGAAAGGTGAGAAAAGGAAACGAGTGTTTGTAAACAACTTCTACACGATTCTCTCATACCCAGGCAGACTTCTGGTAGATGCAGGTATGCTTTTCCCTTAGGAGAGAGAGGAGGGAAGAGTGGGTGCCATATGGTCTCCGGTGTGGGTTGTGAGACATGACGAAGTGTTACACATAGGCATGAATGTTTTCTGTAAAGAAAATGCTGTGGTGGCTTTGTTCTGTAGTTTATCCTTAACAAATGTCAGATGAGCAATTGCTGTCTGGGTTGTTGGTGTGCTAGGTTACAGGATTAGCCATGTGGCTGCAGTGATTGACGGAATTAACTAAAAAAGGTGGAATATGAAATTGAATGACAGGTTGAATGTTTGTTTGGTAGCATATGATCCTACCATGGAGGGTGTTCATGCTGTTAAAGAATAATGTTTTGAAAAGACAAAAATCTTCATTTTCATACTAGCAAAAAATGAAGATGGACAAATGTTTTATTACACTTATTAATTAACTAGAGGCCCAGTGCATGAAATTCGTGCACAGAGTGGGAGTGGGGGGTGAGAGTGGTGTCCCTCAGCCCAACCTGCACCCTTTCCAATCTGGGACCCCTTGAGAGTGGGATCAGGTCTAATCGGGCAGTTGGACATCCCTTTCACAATCCAGGACTGCTGGCTCCTGACCTCTTGCCTGCTGTTTGCCCCTAACCACTCCCTGCCAGCCTGATCAATGCCTAACTGCTCCTATGCTGGCCTGATTGTCACTAACTGCCCTCCCCCTGCCAGGGTGGTCCCACCCAACTGTCCTCCCCTGCAGGCTTAGGTCTCCCACAACTGCTCTCCCCTATAGGCCTGAGTCCCCACCAACTGCCCTCCCCTGCAGGCCTGGGTCCCCCCAACTGCCCTCCTCTGCCAGCCTGTTCCCCCCAACTGTCCTCCCCTGCAGGCCTGGGTTTCCCCAACTGCCCTCCTCTGCCAGCCTGTTCCCACCAACTGCCCTCCCCTGCAGGCCTGGGTCCCCCCAACTGCCCTCCCCTGCAGGCCTGAGTCTCCCCCAAGTGCCCTCTGCCAGCCTGGTCCCCCTCCAACTGTCCTCCCCTGCAGTCCTGGGTCCCCCACAACTGCCCTCCTCTGCAGGCCTGGGTCCCTCCCAACTGCCCTCCCTTGTTGGCCACCTTGTGGTGGCCATCTTTGACCACATGGGGGAAGCCATCTTGTGATAGTCAATTTGCATATTACTCTTTTATTAGATAGGATGATGGAACAAAGACATTAGCACTCATTCAAAGGAGAATCCAAAGAATGGTCAACTATATATTTCATCAGAAATGCTGAAGTGAAATTGCTTGATAGGTACAGAAGTGATCAATATCCACAGTGCAGTCATGATTGCATGCCACCAGACACCATGGACATTTCTGTGGGCAAGAATCATTTACCTTACTTTCAGGGTTTAGCTCAAAGACAACAAAAGATGGCGATAACCCACATATTGTAGACCATTTGTTTTGGTTCCTACTTTAAAATCATGCACAACTTTTCTTGACAATGCCTCAGCATAACATGCAAGGTTTATGGAAAAATTTGTCTTGCTGTCAGACTCAGAATGAATGCTACCACCTTAGCCTGGCCACCAAGTGCTTATGATGTGTATCCTTCTTATCTCCCTGACCTTCTTTCTAGTACTTTCCTTCTTCTTACTCTGCCCCAGCCCATCACTCACTTCTTTTCTTTTTCTTGAATTTGTCAGAAAACTCCTGAAGTAAAGCATTTGTGTTCTCAGTGTCATTAAAATATGATTGATGGATAAGCTTGTGTAAATATAAGGTACACAACATGATGATTTGACACATGTATTGCTAACTAATTACCACAACAGAAATAGTTAACATCTCCATCACTTCACATAATGATCGTGTGTGTGTGTGTGTGTGTGTGTGCTGAGAACAGTTAAGATCTGCTCACTTAGCAGCTTTCAAATATACGTATACTACAGCATTGCTAACTATAGTCACCATGCTGTACATTATATCCCCAGAGCTCAGTCATCATTTAAGTGGAAGTTTGTACTCTTTGACCAACATCTATTCCTTTTCCCTACCCCAAGCCCCTGGCAACCACCATTTTACTCTGTTTCTATGAGTTTGGCTTTTTAAGATTCCTATAAGTGCTATCCTACAGTATATGTCTTTCTCTGTCTGATTTATTTCACTTAGCACAATGCCCTCAAAGTCCATCCCTATTGTTGCAAATGACAGGATTTCCCCTTTATCCCCCTCATGGCTAATAATATTCCATGATTTACACATAGACATATCCCCACAGCTTTATCCATTTATCTGTTGGTGGGTACTTAGATTGTTTCCATATCTTGGCTACTGTGACTAATGCTGCAATGAATAGGAGAGTGCAGCTATCCCTTCAGAATCCTGATTTGATTACGTTTCCTTTGAATATATACCCAGATATATACTGATTTTCACAGTGGCTGTAAAATTTGACATTCCCACCAACAGTGCCCAAGGGTTCCCTTATCTCCACATCCTGGTCAACACTTGTTATCCCTTGTCTTTTTGATAATAGCCACTTTAACAGATTTGAGGTGATATCTCATTGTGGTTTTAGTTTGCATTTCCCTGATGAGTGGAGATGTTGAGCATCTTTTGCGTACTTGTTGGCTGTTTGTGTGCATTCTTTAAAAATGTCTTTCCAGGTCCTCTGCCCATTTTAAAAATGCATTGTTTGCTTTTTTTCTTTTCTTTTCTTTTTTGCTATTCAGTTGAATAAGCTCCTGATGTATTTAAGATACTAACCCCTCATCCCTTTATAGCTTGCACATATTTTTCCCATTCCACAGTTGCTTTTCCATTTTGTTGACTGTTTCTGGTGCTGTGCAGAAGCTTTTCAGTTTGGTGTTGTCCCACTTGTTTGCTTGTGCTTTTGATGTCATATTAAAAAAATATTGCCAATACAAATGTCAAGGAGTTTATTTTTCCCATGTGTACTTCTAGGAGTTTTATAGCTTCATTTCTATGTTTAAGTCTTTAATTCATTTTGAGTATATTTTTGTGAGTGGTGTAAGATATGGGTCCAATTTCATTTTTCTACATATAATTATACAGTTTTCCCAACACCATCATTTATTAGAGAGATACCCTTGCCCCATTGAATGTTCTTGGTTCCCTGGTCAAATATTAGTTGATTGTATATGTGTGAGTTTGGTTCTGAGCTCTTGATTCAATTCTATTGGCCTATGTGTCAGTTTTTATGCCACCACTGTACTGTATTGATTACTACAGCTTTGACATATAGTTTGAAATCAGAACTTGTGATGTCCCAGCTTTGTTATTTTTTTTTAGGATTGCTTTTGGTATTTGGGGTCTTTTGTAGTTCCATAGAATTTTAAGATTGTTTTTTCTTCTTTTCCTGTGAAAATACTTTTGGAATATTGATAAGAATTTCAATGAATCTATAGATATCTTTGAGTAGTATAGACATTTAAACAATATTAATTCTTCTAATCCATGAACGCAGGATATTTTTCCACTTGTGACTTCAATTTTTTAATTAAACTCTTATAGTTTTCAGTATATAGGTCTTTTACCTCCTTGGTTAAATTTATTCTTAAATGTTTTATTTTTATTCTATTGGAAATAGAATTATTTTCTTTATTTTTTTAGACATTTTATTGTTTGTATAGGAACACATCTGATTTCTATATGTTGATTTTGTGTCTTGCAACTTTACTATCAGTTTTTGGTGGAAAGTTTAGAATATTCTGTATATAAGATGTCATCTGCAAGCAGACAATTTTATTTATTTATTTACAGATTGGATGCTTTTTTTTCTTTTTCTTGCCTAATTATGTCAGGAATTATACTGTGCCCAGGGACACAGTTGTGAACAAATACATCTTTTTCAGAATTATAGCTTTTGAGTAGTAGGATACATTGTTTTAGACAATAATATTTATCAAAAGGTTTCTAAAAGGGGTTACACTTTGTTGAAAACCCAAAGGGGATATGGGACAAGGGATAGCAATTTAATATTTGGGAACAATATTTCCAGGCCAAGCCTAAACAACAGATTTGAAAAGAGAGAGAATTTGAAAGCAGAAATTAATTGCATTAAAGCAAGGCTTGACTCTAAAAGCTGAAATTAAATATAATGTTTTAAAAAAGATGTTTTGGGAATGGTAAATTTTTATATTTAAAATATTTGAATTATATAATTTTTCCTGTTTGTAGACTCTTGACTTCATAATATATTAAATGTGATGGGATGCAAATGCACATTTTAACTTACATTAAGTTGATTTTATAGACACAAGTTTTATTAGATTTTTCTGAGAATGATGACAGTAGAATTTCTTCTTTTGATTTTTAGCACCTGTTTAGACAGACATAAATAAAGAATTTGTCAAAAGGAACATATTAACCCAATTAATTTCTAGTTCTGTAGCGCATTTTTTCCCCCAAGAGAAAATGCGTATATCCACTCAACACAGATCCACTCTGACAAATTAGCTTTGATCCTTTATTCACATCTAACATTAAGAAAATGTAATCAGGTATGAACCATGCTTGTTCTTCCAATAGAGTATAATTTTAATGTCTTACAATTTGAAGACTTAAAAAAGGAATCAACACCAAAGAAAATTATTCCTTTCAGAATCCAGTAATAGAACTGCCACGAAGGTCAAAGTTATCTAGGAAAGAGAGAGCTAATTCATGTGTATAAATCAAAGTGGGCTATGGGTTAACATTTAGGCTTAGTGAAACATTGACTTTTGGCTTCCAGTTTTTTATAGATTATTAAATAAGCAGCCCAGAGGATGATTTATTTTGTTCAAACTATGCTTTGGAAGCAACACAGCAGCAAAACCAACTTTTAACTGTCAGTCAAGCCTATAGTTTTTGGTTTGGCTGTCTTGAAATGCTAAAAAAAAATATTCATAAAGATTGTTGGGATTGTAACTACTTTGTAGTTAGCAACAAGAACTTTGCCCATGTCAAATAGGGAGTGATGGCATGTGCCTCTTTTCTAAGATGCTTACTGGGTATTGGTTATCTACTGCTACCTGAACATTTCTCCAAAACAATAGCTGAAAACAGCAACAAACATTTTTTATCTCATATGGTTTCTTTTCTTTTTTAATTTTGTTTTACTGCTTAAATTATTACAAAGAGTGTTAAATAAGTCTCCATTTTTTTTTCTTGACCTTCCGCCTTCCTCCCCTTCCCCACAGTGTCTTGTGTCCATCGATTATGCTTATATGCATGCATGCAAGTCCTTCAGTTGATCTGGTTTCTTGACTCAGGAATTCAGGAGTGGCTGAGCTGGGGGATCTGGCTCAGAGTTTCTGTTGAGGTTGTGTCATTGGAAGGCTCGATTGGGCCAGGGGGATCCACTTCTTAGAAGGCTCCTACACGTATTGCCGGTTGTTGGCAGGAGGCCCCAGTTCCTCAACAAGAGGAGCTCTCTACAGAGAGGTAAGCTTTCTACTTACCTTTTCTTGTGGTGTTATAGCTGGCTTCCCCCAGGCAAGTGATTCAAGAAAGTAAAATAGTAGTCATGATGTTTCTCTGAGAGCTTGGGATATCGTTGTTTTTGATTTTGTTTCTGTCCACACAATGTTTTTTAATTTTTATTCAACTATAAGCAAACAACAGAATTAACACAACATTTAGCAACTCCAGACTGGCTTTTGTTACACCAATGAAGAGTGATCAATGTAAACGGCACAGACTAACGCATTTCAGAGAACCTCTCACCTAGCCCTGCAGCTGAACAGTAAAAGGACTCTCCAGACTGGGTTGTTGTTCTTATATTAACAATCTGATGACCTTATCATAGTACCAAAATAGACCCCAAAATGTAGTTTAAATTTGATCAACACGAATCCAGGGTGTGTGACCCTGTATAATGATAAAGGACAGGCAGAAGGAAAAGTCACCCTACACTTCTATTTGCTCAGGTCTCGCCTATGAGAGTGGGAACAGGGAAGAGGAGAAATCAACAAGCATCACTGACCTTGAGAACACTGCTTGGGCCCCCCGGGGCCATGTCTGTCTCCTGGCTTTCCCCTACTTCCCAGCCAGTGGCTCATAGAGGCATTCCATTTTGCCTGGTAACACGTGCCGGCCACTGGGGACCTGAGGTTGTACCTTTTTGTGGAAAGATGCCACCTTGAATTTGCCATGGTGGTCTCCAGGTGGGTTGCTGAGAATGGGGTTGTCACATTTGGTGGCTTGGCCTGCCTGAACCAGCCAGATGTAGCAGTGAAGACCCTTAGGAGGCCCCAAGCCCACACAATCAGAGAGGATGGTGCCACTGTTGCTATTGTTGCCCTTCATGTTGACCCCCAGGAAATGGTGCCATTCCTTACATTTGGGGTCCTTTCTGCTTGGAGCACCTGGGTCTGTCAAGACCAGGGTGTGGCGTTTACTTGGATCAAGGCCAGGGTGTGGCGTTTACTTGGATCAAGGTATCTATGTGCCTCCTACTCTTCTAGAAGGTAGGGACACAGAGTGAAATACCGTTGGGTCAGTTCTTAACCTGGGTGGGCGTCAGCACTTTGCCCAGCTCTTCAACCACTGCCCCAGAGTATTTGACCTGCAGCGGGTGCTTCAGCCTCTTGTCCACTTCCTGCAGGCTCAAGGGCCAGGACCACTGGCTGAGATCCACCATCATGACGGGGCTGAGCAGGAGGACAACTGGAGAGATGCAGGGGAACCAGGGGCAGGTCAACAGCCCTGACTGTAAGTCCGTCATTTGTCTTTTCTGAAATATCCTACGCAGCCCTATTTAAGGTCAGAGGGTGTGACACACTAGAAGGTGAGGACCACTGAGGACTGTACTGGAGGCTAGCCACCACAAGTTTTCTGGGAAGTGGACGATAAGGCAGATCCCAATTTTGAGGAATTTTACATTGGTTATAAAGAAACAAAGACATAAATGCAACCCAGAAGAAATATGGCATTGAGGCATTTACTAGTAAACTGGTTATTACCACCAGATAAGTTTCTAATTGACCTTGAGATGTACCAACCTTAGACCTAATAGAAACAGTTACCAGTTCTAAATAATTAATGCACTGGCTCAGAAAAACCAATAACTCATTCTGGCAGGGAGAGTAAAACAGAAAACAGTCCCTCAGTCTTCTCTGAAATGCATTGGCAAATGCGTACTTTTCCCCATTCTCAGCTGGTAAGCATCTAAGAAACTATTCAATTTTCTAGAAAGATGGTAGATTACTGTTGGAGACCAGTTCCCAGCACTGCTGTACGTGACTGCACTGTCACAAAATGTTCCTACATTTAATGTTTGAAAATATATTTACTGCAGCATTTATTATGCAGCTTGTTGAATTATTTGCAGATAATTTGTGCAGTCTGTACATGGAACCAAGAGGCGTGGATATGCGGAAAAGGTGCAGTTATTTATGGATAATTAATCTTTCCATTCACCTTAGATTAATTAAACCTAGAGTTGTAAGACTGTTTCAAATTACATGATCTCGGACAAATCATTTAAACCTCTCCAGGACTGTTTTCCCATAGGTGATGTTCATTCACTCATAGGCAGTCCACAATTATTTATCTGTATCTATGTGCCTCCTACTCTTCTAGAAGGTAGGAACACAGAGAGAATCATGAGAAACATGGCCTTTATGTTCTGGTGGGAGACACATGAGATAAAGACAGACATACTTCCAAGCAGATGTGAGAGTGCTCTGAGAGGACAGATTAGCAGGATCACAGGAATTCAATTGAGATCAGAAGTTAAGGAGGGCCGCCCTGTTGTAAGCAGAGATGTGAGGGAAGGCAGGTGTTGGGCCAAGCACAGAACTGCAGGAAGAGTGTTTAGGCAAAGGCTCTGTAGGTGCCAGCTCCTGAGGCAGGAGTGTCCTTGATGTGTTTGGGGAACGGAAGTGTGCCTTGAATTGAGTGAGCAATAGGAGGGGAGATGGAAAGGGAACTGGGGTGAGATTATGAAGACCTGTTGTGTCTCACCGTAAGATTTTGTGTTTGATTATGAGTGACAGTGAGAAGCCACTGGAGGATTTTGAGCAGAGAAGTGACTTAATCTAACATAGGACTTAAAAGGATCCCTGAGGATGCTGGGTGAAAAACGTGTAGTAGGGACTCAAGCAGGGATGGATTCAGCCCACCAGTATATGGAACAATACTCTTGTGTTCATTAGCTCAGGAGTAAGATGATGGTCGGTGGCTGCTGGGGAGGAAGGTTTCCAACTGGAAACCTTGAAGATGTGCCTGCTTGTCCTCCAGACCTGCCCAGACCATTGAATAAGGTCAGGTGTGTAAGCCCACCCAGTGCAATGTGCTGCCAAGAAGAGCCATCTCCTGTCCTATTTACTTGACTGCTGCCTCAACCCACATCATGCTCATTTGGTCTTTACAGAACTAGTTTATGAACTATTAATATGTATTCAACTGAACTTTAACCTGAGTGTGCACATCTGATTGACAAGCAAACACTATAATTTCCACCCCTTCCTTATTTGCCCCAGGGACCTTCTGGTTACCCTGTAGGTGAAGTACCCAGACAGCTGCAACAGGCCCTCTTGTTCTTTGAGCATAAGAATTACTATATGAGGAAGAGTGCTGTGTCTTACAGGTGATTTAAGGGATAATTTAGGGCTATTGTTCTGTGCTTTGGATAAGTACTTTCAGAACAAATATAATGCAAGACCTCTTCAATTTTATTAGACATAATAAAAAAAGTAAAAAGAGTATATTTGACCCCATTTTTTCTTTACCACCCCTTCAATCCCTCTCCTCTGTTAACCACATGCTGTTGTCTGTGTCCATGAGCTTTTGTTTACTTGGTTTTCTTGTTTTTTCATTTGTTGCTTTCAGTTTATATCCTATATATGAGTGAAATCATATGAGTCTTATTTTTTTCATCTTATTAACCAATGCCACCCTAATACAGTTAATTAAAAAATAGTCTTGAGAGAACCAAGATGGTGGCATAAGGTATATACCTAAATGCACAATCTCCCACATCCACATTAAAAAAAATACAACTATAAAGCTAAACAGCCATCCTCCAGAACCAAGGGAGTGGAAGCTTTACAACTAGAAGACAAGAGAAGGAGTGCATTGAGACTGAATAGAAGTTCTCGGCACCAAAACTGAGAGGTTTGGATGCACGGGCGAAACAGTGGCGGTGGCGGCACCTGAGTCAATGGCTTGTAAGGGATTACAAGCTCCGGGGTCACAGTGAACTCGTTGCAGGCAGTCTGGCAATGGGGTAGAAGATGAGTGGCTTCTAGCAGAGCTGTTTACAGCGATCACTGACGTGGAGACTTGGGGACTCAGCGACGTGCAGCCAGGGCGTGGAGACGCCAGAAAGGGGAAAAGCCGCTGAGCCGGTGGTGGGGCAGCCATCGCAGGTTGCTCCACCCCAGTAACCCTGAGACCCCGCCCCTCCCAATTTACAACCCCACCCAAGCTGTGCACCTGCCTTCCTGCAGCCCAACCTAACAGACTGCAGCTGGGATAGAAAACACTACTCTATAAATACAGGGAAGCAGCCAAAATGCAGAGACAAAGAAGCAGATCACCAATGACAGAAATGGAGGAAAGCAAATAAATGGATATAGAGTTCAAAACCACGGTTATAAGGCTTTTCAAGAATATTCTAGAGACTGCCAATAAATTTAGTGAGACCCTCAATAAATTTAGTGAAACCCTCAAGGATATGAAAAAGGACCAACTAGAATTTAAGCATACACTGACTGAAATAAAGAATATCATACAGAGATCCAACAGCAGACAAGAGGTTCACAAGAATCAAGTCAAAGATTTGAAAAACGAAAAAGCAAAAAGCACCCAATTGGAAAAGAAAAAAGAAAAAAGAATCCAGAAGTGTGAAGATAGTGTAAGGAGCCTCTGGGACAACTTCAAGCATACCAACATCAGAATTATAGGTGTACCAGAGGAAGAGAGATAGCAAGATATTGAAAACCTATTTGAAGAAATAATGACAGAAAACTTCCCCTACATGGTGAAAGAAATAGACTTACAAGTCCAGGAAGTGCAGAGAACCCCAAACAAAAGGAATCCAAGGAGGACCACACCAAGACACTTTATAATTAAAATGCCAAGGGCAAAAGACAAAGAGAAAATATTAAAAACAGCAAGAAAAAAACAGTTAGTTACCTACAAGGGAGTACCCATATGACTGTCAGCTGATTTCTCAACAGAAACCATGCAGGCCAGAGGGAGTGGAAAGAAATACTCAAAGTGATGAATGGCAAGAACCTACAACCAAGATTACTCTACCCAGCAAAGCTATCATGTAAAATTGATGGTTAGATAAAGAGCTTCACAGATAAGAAAAAGCTAAAGGAGTTTATCACCACCAAACCAGGATTACTTGAAATGCTGAAGGGCATTCTTTAAGAAGAGGAAGAATAAGAAAAAGGTAAAAATAAAAAAATATGAACAACAAAAGGACAACAAATACATACCTATCAACCAGTGACTATAAAAATTAAGTCAATAGAAATATCTGATGAACAGAATAATCTAGTGAATAGAATAGAAGTAAGGGCATAGAAAGGGAATGGACTGGCAAATCTCAGGGGGAAGGGAATGTGAGGGGTATGGGAAGAGACTGGACAAAAATCTTACATCTATGGATGAAGACAGTGGTGGAGGTGGGGCATGGGGTGAAGGGGGGAACCAGGTGGAGGGGAGCTATGGGGGAAAAAAAGGAACATCTGTAATCTGAACAATAAAGATTAAAAAAAATAAAGTCTTTTGTTTACTAAAAAACAAAAAGAAAAATAAAATAGTAAAAAGAAATGAGTGATGTTAATTTTAATGATCTATTTTTTTGACCTAATATATTCAGAGTATAATTTCAACATGTAACCAGTATAAATATTATTAATGTGGTAGTGTACATTCCTTTTATGCATATGAAGCATGTAGGGTTTAGCTTGTGTGTATTTTACAGTTACAGTGCTTGCTTCTCAGGTTAGACTAGGCATATCATGGATCTTAGGGTAGACTAGGCACATGGTGAACCCCAGGTTAGACTAGGCACACATTGGATAGTGCAATGGGAGACTTTAGCTGTAACCTCAATTTATGAGAAAGGAAGGTTTTAGGCAAAGGTTCTCCACAATCATGTCAGGCTCATCTGGGAAAATTTTTAAATCCTCACCTGAGGATGTATTTTTATTGTTTATTAATGAGAAAGAAAGAGAGAGAGAGAGAGAGAGAGAGAGAGAGAGAGAGAGAGAGAGAAAGACATCAATTATCTCCTGTACTCACCCCGACTAGGAATCAAACCCCACAACCTGGCCATGTGCCCTGACCAGGAATCGAACCCATGACCTTTTGGTGTATGGGATGATGCTCCAATCAACTGAGCCACACTGGCCAGGTCTCTGGGAAATGTTTCATACCAAAGCGTGGGCCTCGCTCCTGATCTTTGGGTGCTAGTGGGGGCCAGGCAGCAATGCTTTAGTTTCTCCAGGGGTTCGATGTAGGCAGACAGGGTTGAGAAACCTTCCAAAAGAATGAGGTTACTTAAAGGAAAGGGCCCAAGTCGGGGCTCCTCAAGCAGGCTGCGTGCATGGCTCATTTTAAGAGAATCTTGGTCAAGAATCTCAACTTTCATTTGTTCTTCCTGAAGCCCAGCGCCTGCCTTGATTAGAGATCCTACTTCTCTTTTATAAATCGCCCTCTTCCCAGTTACCAGAGAAAGGCCTGCCTCATCCAGCATCGTACTCTTGTGTATTGCCCTGAGGAATAACATTTCCAGATTTTTTTTTTTTTTTAAAAAGCAAACGAAAAGGAACAAACAAGAAATTGAAGAGAAGCAGTCTGTTACTAAGTCAGGGAAAGCCAGCCTCGCCCTGCGCTCAGCCAGCCATCTCATTAAGGAGATGCCCGGTAATGAATTTCCTGCTAACCTTTGCCAGACATGTATGTTGTTTTGCTCAGTCGTGTGCTAATAGTAAGTGTAATTACAAATCAACCGTGTGCAACATTTTAATGCTGAGGGCTTATGGTCATAGGAAATCTAAACAAAAGTTGAACATTTTAGTTTCCCTACATATTTCTGTTGCAAAGGAGGATGATCAATAGGACATTTTAAGGCAGCAGTTGCCAACCTCGTGGACCACCAGTGGTCTGTGGACCACCTGTTGGTGACCTCTGTTTTAAAGCACAAAACATGTCTTCTTTTAAAGTAAGATTCTGTGGTAGATGTGGAATAGCTTAACAATTCCAGGGGAAGAGGCAAACTGGGGAATATCTGACTGCCGACAGAGCATTCTTGTTCTTGAGTTGTCTTTGAAAGGGGTGATGATGGTGAATGTCAGATTGCGATGATAGTTACATTCTTTCAAATGAAGATAAATGACTGATGTAACTCTCTAAAAAAGTCAACACAGTACTTTTAATATTACAGAAATGACTTTCTTTTCAACTTATGATGAAAAGATGTAGTGGTCAACTTAATGTGTCAAGGTATATAAAGATTTAAAAATATTTTTTTAGAGGATTAGGGAACACAAAGCAATTGCAGACCATGATTTAGTATACCTGGCAACCAGGATTTGAGTCAAGTTCTTTCATTTCCTACTTAAATGCCCTTTGCCAAGTTGTTTATCCTCTTCAAACCTCAGTTTCTTTATCTGTAAAGAGGGAATAACAACACCCTCTTTCATTAAGCTGAGGTGGGGATGAAATGTGATACAGTAAATTGACATACAATTAAGGACTGAAGGTTGGTATGCCTCATTATCTATTGGCAGAATAAGTGGAAGAAGTGATGCTGATTGTAGCAGTAAAACCCGTGAGAAACTCAAGCAAGCTTCCCAGGAGAAATGCTTAGCTTCAGGCAGGCAGGTGTACAATAAGTCTCCGAAAGAACAAGTTGCATTGATGAGGACGAGAAATAACTTGTCATAACTATTAATTCAACTGAAGAGCAGTCCACCATGGACTGTCCCTATCTCTTCTCCACACTCATCATCTCCTATGTGGTTTGCAAATCTGAATAATTCTGATCACACACACGCACACACACACAGTGCAACTGTCAGATCAGAGTTTCTTTTTTAAAACTAAATTTATTGAGATAACATTGATTATTAGCAGAATACAAATTGCAAGTGTACGACTTTATCATATGAACTCTGTGTACTCTATTGTGTGCTCGCTGCCCAAAGTCTAGGCTCCTTCTGTCCCCATAGATTTGACCCCTTTCACCCTCCACGTCCTCTCTCCACCTCCCTTTCCCTCTGGTAACCACCATTCTGTTGTCTGTACCTATGAGTTTGTATCTTTCGCTTGCTGCTGTTTTATATCCCACGTGTGAGTGAAATCATATGGTTCATGTTCTTTTCCATCTGATTTACTGCACTTAGCATGATACCCTTGAGATCCACCCATGCTGTCGAAGATGGCAGTATTTCATTTTCCAAGGCTGAGTAGTATTCCATTGTCTGTATATACCACATCTTCTTTCTCCAGTCATGTGTTGAAGGACACTTAGGTTGCTCCCATGTCTTGGCTATTGTAAGTAATGCTGCAATGAGCACATGGTGCACACACCGTTATGAATAAATGTTCTGATAGAACAAGAGATGTTGCTCCTTGCTGGTCCTGAGCAGAGAGCCACGGAGCCTCCAGGTGTCTGTTTCTGGCTGAGTTGTGGGTCTCTTCCCATTGATTGAATTTTAGCTTGACTATGGGTCACTTCTCACTTTTTTGAATGTCTTGTAATTTGTAAAATTATGTTTAGGTTATTGGACCTGGAGGAAGAGTGGAGGGTAAAAGGGAGCGCCCTCTCCTTTTTCAGCCACACAATGTGAGGTGTTTATCCATCTGAGCTGATCAGGGATTGAGAAGGTTTCTGGCTTTAAGCATTGAGCAGCTCCTGAGATTTCCAGCACCTGAAATCAAAGTACATTTAATTTTTAAACAATTGTGGTAAAATATATATAACATACAATTTACCATCTGAACCCTTTTTTTCTTTTTAAATCTTCACTGAGGATATTTTTTTCCATTGATTTTTTTAGAGAGTGGAAGGGAGGGAAGGAATTGGGAGGGAGGGAGAGAGAGAGATAAGAGAGACATATCGATTGGTTGCCTCCTGCATGTGCTCCAACCAGGGCCAGGGATTGAACCTACAACAGAAGTACATACCCTTGACCAAGAATTGAACAAGTGACCCTTCATTCTACAGACCAATGCTGTAACCACTGCTCCAAACTGGCCAGAACCATGGTAACCATCTTTAAGTGTGCAGGTCAGTAGTATTAAGAACATTCGCCTTGTTGTGCAGTCTATCTCCAGCACTGAAGCTCTGTTCCCATGAAGCAATGACTCCCAGGCCCTGGTAACCATCACTGTGCCTTCTGCCTCTGTGGATGTGGCTGCTCCAGGTCCCTTCTTTCAGTGCAGTCGTTCAGTATCTGTCTTTCTGTGACTGGATTATCTCACTCAGCACAGCGTCCTCCAGTTTATCCACATCGTCGCAAATGGCAGGATTTCCCTCTTTTTAAGGATGAATAATATTCCATCGTATACATCACACCACATTTTATCAATGCATACGTTGATGGACGCTTACATTCATTCACCTGTAGGCTGTTATGAGTAATGTTTCTATGGGGATGTGCAAATATCTTTCCAAGCCCCTGCTTTCAGTTCTTTTGGAGATAAATCCAGAAGAGGAATTGCCGGATTACATAGTCATTTCATTTTGGATTTTTTGAGAAAACGCCATACTGCTTTCCACAGTGACTTATACCATTTTACATTTCCACCAACAGTGCACAAGAGTTCCAATTTCTCCACATTCGTGCTGACATTGGTTATTTTCTGGTGTTTGTTTGTTTGTTTTTATATTAAGCATCCCAACAGGTATGAAGCACCTCCTTTGCTTTTGAGCCTAATACTCAACTTCCTGGGCACCAGAGTGCCAATAGCTTTGATCTTGTCAGAAGTTGAGAAAGACTCAGTTTACATCGGGGTTCAAACACGTTAGCTGAGGCTGGGCACCTTCTCTAGGAGAGCACAGACCAAGTGGCGCAGGAATTCTCACTGCGATCCTGGCAGATGTCAAAACCACTAGATGTTCTGATGAGTCTGTAGATGGGAGGACAGTGGATTGGTGAATCTGCCTCACTGCGAGGATGTGAGAGTTTGCAGTCCGTGAGACCACAAGGCTGCAAACTCCTGACACTAGAGCTATTCCTGTTTCGAGGTACAAGAGACCCCAGGGCAAGAGCATGACATTCCTTCTTGAGTCCAGCCCTCTCTTGGCCTCTGTATACTCAGCAACATTCCCAAGAGGATTACTTGGGTAAAAGGATCACCTGCATTTGTGCTTCCTCCAGATTTAAATCCAAAGCCCCAGCAGCCAAGTTCACCCTAAGTTTCGCTGCTTTTTGTTTGTTCAGGCAGCACGTGTCCACCTCCGGCATGATCGCTCTTCTCCCTGGCTGCCCACGCCTGCGGCACCTGGCCCCGGTGTGGAAACAGGCTTGTCCTCTCACAAGGAGCGTATCATCGGGATCCTTTCCCTCTGGGTTTCTTTGTAACCACATCTCTTTGATGGCGTTCAATAAAAGCCTGAGTGCTTTCCTTTGTGTATTCATTGGCTGCTTTTTGATTGGCATGAAAGTCTTCCTGTCTTTGTTTTGATTGTCTTGTTTGTTTGAAAATAACAGAAGTCCTTGCAAATTTGCTTGGGGGAGGGCATGAATTTGTTATAAGTACACCCAGTTGTCTCACACTTCAAGGGAAAAGGTAAAACCACGTCTCCTGGGAGAAAGACTCAGAAAATTATCAGGAAGTAAAGAGAAGGCTTGTTATTATCTTGTCTCTTATTGCTATTCTTATTGAATGTCCAAGAGAGTTCATTTTTGCCTTATGTCCTCCCTCCCATCCCCCCTCCAGTTTCCTCTGCTTCTCTTTGCACAAAGAGCAATCAATGGCCTTCCTTGCCTCGGTGTGAAATCATTCCAGGCTCTTGCCCTGAAATTAATCCACACCCCAGTGCTGCCCTCCAGGTCCCCGGCATGGAGAGTATGGCCAGTGGCTTTGGTGAGGGTGCACTCCTGGACCCTGGCTCATGCCAGGAGGTCAGGGCCTTTTACTGTAAACATTGTCATGGGGACTCCCTCGAGTGCTCAGACGGCTCTTCTCAGAGAAGAAGGATGAACATGTGCTGAAAGGTGATTTAAAAACATAGCCCTCTACTCCCCTTAGTTCCAGCCACTTAGCCCCTAGAAAGGGCCTTAATTGTGTTTGGACATTGTATTACAGAAAATAATGGTCAGTGCCTACGAACTGTCTGACATTAATTAACATTCAAAGTAAATGTCAATCTTGTTTCCAAAAACGAATTCAGAGCTGCCTAACCAACCTTCTCTTCAAAAACTAATGTGGGGACTCTCTAACGACTTATCTCTCCCAAGAGCAAAAGCACCAAAAAAAAAAAAAAAAAAAGAAAAAAAAGCCTCTTACTAATTGTATTGAATAATCAAAAGGCAATTCCCAATTACTACCTAATGGTTAGATAATTAGACACAAGTAGCAGCAGTCTCTTCCTGTGTGTGCTTGATGAGGTTTCTAATCTTTTTCACTGATTGATTTTTAATCAACAGAAATGTGGAAGGTCTATATTAGATTATTATTAGGGGCACCTTATTAGGACCCCAGGGGCAGAGAACAGAGTGGAGGGAGTGGGGTGTCACTGAGTGTTGCTCCTTCCAAGTCCCCATTTAATTTTTAAGTTTGGAAGGATCCACTTAAGAATGCCAAGAGATGAAAAGAGACTCTGTCACAGAGACAGGGCACCTGCATCTACTTGTGCCTGAAGCCACATATAGTTCCACAGGCCGATAAAATCCCTTTTGTGGCTTAAAAAAGAACTTATTAATCAATAATTTTGCCTAGATGTGGCTTTCACCCTTAGCTTATGCAATGGCACTGTGCGTAGGTATGAGACAGAAGGTCCTGTCTTCTCAGTGTTTTCAACATGAATTACTCACTTGTTTATCATCTCTCAGATACTTGGCAACATGGAGTCTTTGGGGAAGTCACTCGCTTAATGGCGCCCTAATAAACTCCATGTGGGAGGGTTGAGATTTATGCCTACTCATGTTAGCAGCAACATAATGTGTCCATTCAGGGAAATCCTGCTAGAATTGGGCAGTTTCCTCCTGGAAACTGGGAGGCCCGTAAATCAACACAAGGTCCTAAGTATTGAGGTCACGACAGAATTATTGGAAAACATGGAGATTGACTACAACGAAACACAGGCCACATGCGTGTCCATGAAAAGAAGCCCCATAGTTCAGCCTTTACAAGCCCTGAATGCAATCTACTTGATGACAATTTTCAAGATGGAGAGCTGTGTAACTCAACGATGCACTAAATGTGTGGAAGATTTAGTGCCATCTGCAGTCCACTGCGGTCCTTTGATTACTCACTTATGTCAGCACCGCACATGAATTATGTGTCTGTGTGCTCCTCATGAACATAAATCCCAGTGTCCCAGGTTTAGTTATATGTAGTTAGATCATTTACCTGATGACATTCTCCATGCGCTGGAGGAAAAAGAGAGACACATTACAGTGTTGGAAAAACACGAACAGTATTCTGGCACCGAGAAAATCATCAAGGGCCCAGAAAAACGCGACTTGCCGTCCAACTCTTGCTAACACACAGTGTGTCAACTTAAACTCTAACAGCAATTTTTATTTCAAACCACATTTGCCTGCCCTGCTTCTCACCTTCTGCATCATTTCTTGCTAAATGTGGTGGGTGAGGGGGCTGGTAGTTAAGATAGTTCACTAAGTCTATTTTGGGTACGTTAGCTTATAGGTGTAGATCATTTGGACTTAAAATAAGTTATTTGGTTTTTCCTTTGCTACCTTTTAGAAATGGTATTAGTAAAAATCTGTATCAGTCAGTATTTGTTAGAGGAATGGGACTAATAGGAGCAGATTATAAATTATAAATGATAGATAGGTACTTATTTCAAGATATGAAAACTTACATGCTTAGGAGGGCTGGCAAGTCAAATCTGTAGAGCAGGCCAGCGGGCTGGAAATCCTGAGGCTGATGTTTTAAGGTTTGAGGCAAAATTTCTCTTTCTTCAAGGAAATCTCAGTGTTTCTCATAAGATCTTTTAACTAACTGATTGGATAAAGTCAACCCAGATGATCAAAGATAACCTCCTTACTGGAAGTCAACTGATTGGAAATGCTGACCTCATCTACAAAATCTTTTCGCTGCAACACTTAGGTGAATGTTTCATTGAATAACTGGAAGCTATAGCATACCCAAGTTGACACATAAAATGAACCATCCCAGGATCTTTGGTTGTAGCAAGACAACGAATAAAACTGGCTTCATAATAATGGTAACAAGCACCGCGGGTTAGCTATCTGGCTGGCATTGTTCTGACTTTTTACATGTGTCACTTCCTCCTAACGTCTCCAAGCTAAAAATGGCAAAGGTTGGACTTTGAACTGCTATGCTTTATTGACTGCAAGTATTTCAAAGAAAACTTGTTGACATGTATTTGGAGAGCCAAGGAGTACTCCAGCTTCAGGCCTGGTTGGATCCAGGGCTCAGAAACTATGATTAGAACTTTATCTTTCTCTATGTGCTTGAGCTTCATCTCAGGAAGGTCCTCTTTAAAGGACCACGTCAGGTTTATATTGTCTGAGCTTAATAACCCAGAGGAAAGAGAGAAAAGAGAACTTCCCTTTCTGGATAGTTGCAACAGAAGTCCTGGATTGACTCTGAGATGTTTGCCTGAGCCTCTCACTCATCCCTTAATCCATCCTCGTGTCAGAATTGATGAGCTGGTGGATCCAGTGGGTCCTTGCTCTACCTGAGGTAAGCAGCAGTGCCCTGATACCCTCCGAATCCCTTAGGATGAGTGTGGGAAGAGCTGGTTCCTCAAGAAAAATCAGAGTGGCAAGATTGGAAGAGAAAACAGTGTTGAGCAGGCAAGGAAAACAGATGTCCCCTATAGTTTTTGCCACTGCAGATTAAAAATGTCTTACTTTTATGTTTTTACATTTCTTAGCTGGTCTGAAAGGATTCTTCTCAATCTGAGCCCAGTCCTGCCCTCAGCCTTCTTGCCTCCTCTTCACTGGCGCTATCAATGTGACTCCCTTCTTGTCTCTCCCTGTGCCTTTTTGCAGCCTCATCTTTGCTCAGATGTCTCCCCTGCCAGGAATGCTATTCCCGGACACACCATCTTCTTTCCAAAAACATGGCCTGCCATGTCAGATCTTTTGTGAAGCCTGCACCGCGCTTACACTTATTTATTGATTCAGGCCTTCACTGACTCACTCATGAGCACTATTATATTCCAGGCACTGTGAAGTGTTGAGGAAATTAGCCAGGACAGGCCCTTTCCTCATGAACCTCACCTGCTCTCGTGACCTTGGTCATGCTCAGCCCATCTTTGTATCTCTAGAACGTGCAGTGTAGCCCCAAAGGAAAGGTCAGAGCATGGGGTCATGAGGCAGGCAGACTGAGTTGCAGTCCAGTTGTGCTGTCTGGATTTTGGAGAATTTTTGAACTTACCTGTCCTTCCATGTCTTCATCTCCACAATGGGGATGATAATTACTGTTTTGTTGGATGGTTTTGAATATTAAGTAAATGTATCTAGAGTACCATTGTATCTATCATTCCATAAGCACGCAATAAAATAGCAGACAGCTGTTATTCTAATAAATGATCAATATACACTTGAATGAATACAAGTGTCATGGGGTGGGAGTGGGGGAGAGGGCATGACAATTGAATTGTAACACAAAGATTTAAAAAAATCCACAACCCTTGAAATGTTGTGCTAACACTATAGTTTAGAAGCATGCACTCTAATCTCCAAAAAACTTTTTAAAACAGAAGGTGGTTGCCGCTGAGGTGAGTTTGCTGGGGAATCTCACAGTTCTTCACAATCCAGACTCTTCTTGAACAAGTTTTCCTTCCTCGCTGGAGTCAGGATCTATGACTCCTTTTACGACCAGGTGAGGAAGCAAAGTTGATGTTTTTCTCCCTCAGGCAATGTAACGATTAATGGAATTAATCGTGGATCAACTTCCTTCTCAGATTACCAACCAACTTACCCAAGGACTCAGTACCCGTCTTTTAGTATAATTTCTGGCTAAATGATGCATGCCGCCCAACTTCCTGAAACTTGGATTCAAATCTGAGCTGCAAGTAGGAGTAAAAGTGGATTTAATTGTCTCCAGTTGCCTACATCAGCGAAGCCATCCCGGAGTCCACACTGTCCCCGGGGAGGGCTGAGGCCCTCCCAGTTAAGGCCAGAGGGAAGCTTGTGAGCTGAGCTGGGGAGTTAGAAGGAGCAAGTTGCTTGTGCATCTGGAGACAAACACAGATATGTTCATTGCAGCCATTTATCATAGCTGAACAGTGACACAACCTAATTTTCTGTCAACAGGGAATTGGTGAATAAACTGCAGTTTATTCATGCGGTGGATTATGCTCCAGCAGGTCTGCGTGGGCTCCACATTTGTAACAGAGATACATGTCAACAGCGTAATGCTGAGCAAAAGACTGGTTGCCATTTATCTGCACTTTCAAAGAACAGACAACCATATTACACATTGCATAAGGGTATGCATACCATGTATGTATGTATGTATGTATGTATATCTCTCAGTCTAAAATTTATACAGTAATTATCTCTGGGGGAGGAATAAGGGAAAAGGTTTGAGAAATAAGGCTTAAGTCAAATCTAGAATCTATTTTCTTGAAAAGAGAAAGATAAAAAGAGAGCTAAAGAAAACATGAAGTGACTACTTCTAAATCTTGGTGAAGTGTGTATGATTGCAAAATTATTTTCTGTATGCTTAACATTTTTATAACTATAACCTGTAAGAGAAACAGAAATTTTGCAAGAAAATTTTATGACTGTTGGAAGACTACCACATGTTATTATTTTAGAACTTCTGGAAAGTAGATGATTTAGTCCCCAACTCAATAAAGATTGCAGTCACTGCATTTACATCAGCCATGAAAGCAGTTCCTGGCCCAGCAGGGGCTGGAGATGGGGAGTCGCGGTGAAGAGAAGCGGCTGGCGGTACTAAAGTCTCTCACCTTTCCCGTGTTTCAGTGCAAGGCTTTGTCTCGTGGTGGAAGTCTTTAGGTTACAGAGTTCTGTTGGCCGCCTTTCTCCTTCCCACCCTCCTCTCTCTGTCTGACTGTCTGAGTCAGGACATCCGTCTTCTCCTGCCTTTGAAGTCAAACCGACGGGAATGTGTATCATGAGCTCTTGGGTCCCTGGCTTGTGCCTGCAGAGCGGGAGCCTCTCAGCTTCCATGGTTGGGTGAGCCAACCCCTTATTTTATATATATATATATATATAATGTATAGGTATGTGTATAGATATACACACATGTATAGACATATCTATATATACATATGTATGCATATGAATTATTTCTTATGATAGGTAGGTAGGTAATTAGGTAGAGCTCCTATTGGTTCTATTTCTCTGCAAAACTCAGACTAACACACCTTCCATCCTGCAATGTTACCATGAAAATAATTTCTAAAATATTGTGTTTATTGCAAATAAATATATTTATTGTTTAAAATTAAAAAATTTTGGAAAGCAGTAGAGAAAATAAAAGTTATATTTTCAACTTCACAAAATAAATGCGTTAACATTTTAGAGTGTGCCCATCTAAATATTTTTTTTAACCTGCCTGCCTACCTACCCATTTACCTATCTGTAGTGGTTTGAGTAGTGTTCCCTCATGTTATGTCACTGGAAACTCAGATTGTGATCTTTCTGGAAATTGTCTTTGCAGGTGACTTAATTACTGTGGATGAAGTGGCACTTGATTAAGTAATTCCTAAGTTCCATGACTAATGTCTTTATAAGAACAGGCGAAGGCACACAGAGACACACAGAGGAAAGAATGCCATGTCAAATGGGGGCAGGAGCGCCAAGGATGGCTGGCAGCCACCAAGAGCTGGGACAGGGGTGAAGGACAGAGTTCCCTTAGAGCCTCCACAAGGAACCAGCCCTGCCGACACCTGCACTTTGCATTTCTGGCTGTCAGGACTGTGAGAGAATACATTTCTATTGCTTAAGCCACCGCCTCTGTAGTAATTTGTTAAGGCAGCCCTGGGAAATTATCCATACACACAGATTTAAAAATGAGAATAAGTTGGTATTGTATAGGGCATACCCTTTTCTAGATAGTTTTTAGTTAAGATGTTTGAATCATTTTTCTATGTCATTTAATATTCTTCTGTAATTTTTATTTTTTAAAAATATATTTTATTAATTTTTTACAGAGAGGAAAGGAGAGGGATAGAGAGTTAGAAACATCGATGAGAGAGAAGCATCGATCAGCTGCCTCCTGCACGCCCCCCAATGGCGATGTGTCTGCAACCAAGGTACATGCCCTTTACCGGAATCGAACCTGGGACCCTTGAGTCTGCAGGCCGACGCTCTATCCACTGAGCCAAACCAGTCAGGACTCTTCTGTAATTTTTAATTCACAATACTTTGTTTTATGGGTAGAAATTATTATTATTTTATCACTCTTCTATTATGGTTTTGGACTTCTAGGTTTTCCCTAGTTTTTTTATTATAAATATACTGCCATGGTGGATGCTCTCCTAGCTAAATATTTGAGCTGAATATTAGCAAGGTTTCCTTAGGGTAAAGTCTTAAATGGTAGATTTCCATAATAGCCAACTATGCAGAGAACTTGTCTATCTTGTTTCCTGCTATAGCTATCAAATAGTGTTGGACCCATAATAGAAAAATTGTTCACTTGCTTCAGCCTGCTGGGTAAAGTAAAAAGTAAAACTGAAAGGCTATGTACATTTTTATAGCTTTGCGAATATAGTGTCAAACTGTATATCAGCTAATTTTTCAAGTGTCAAACTAAGGGGATTTTTTTTTCCTGTGTGACCTCATGCAATCTAACTCTAGCAACTAGGTATTTTTTGGCCCAAAGTCCTCTCCTATTCAATAATTACTTTATTAATCTGGAAGTAGTTTGATATGCAAGCTTTCTGACTCAGTTATTTTAGGCTACTCATGACGTCACCGATTTTAGATGTTGTATCTGCTCTGGTACAAATCATACCTCATACATTCAATTAGCTCAGATTTAAAGTCTGGGCACAGAAACCAGATATTACTCAACAGCTTGACACTTGTTTTGATTTGAGTCATACTTACATTTTAAAAGTAATAAGGATCATGATTCAGTGAATATTTCTGTATGTTATCAGAAGTATTAGTAAAAGAAGGAAGCAAATGTGTAGTTACAAGGATGAATTCATCACCAACTATTGAAAACCATTTTCATCCCTCCTTCACCCAAATAGCAGATGGCTTCATTCTTTCAACAGCTGCTGAGAAAAGAAGTATATTTGAACGGTAAGAGACATAAAATTAGGTTCACCCTGTAACGTGGACAACAAAGTCTTAGCAAAAGCCTCAGTCTGGACAAAATTCTTTGTATAATTTTTTCAGTGGTTGTTCTAGAAATTGCAATATATATATCTCATATACTGAGTGGCCAGATTATTATGACCACCTGACATTTTTAGGCAAATTAGCCGTACACTGCATTGTATGGGGTATGGAAGCCGAAGGTCTGTTCAAACACCTTTGCTGTCTGCAGTTACCAAGATAAAACATCTCCAATTCGCACAGGAACACAAGGATTGGACAGTCAAGCATTGGGAAAAAGTCATGTGGTCTGATGAATCACATTTCCAGTTGCATCATGCAGATGGCAGAGTGAGAATTTGGCAGAAACAGCATGAAAGCATGCACCCCACATGCATAAGCACAACCCTTCAAGCTGGTGGGGGCAGTGTTATGGTTCGAGGCATGTTTTCCTGACATGACTTGGACCCTTTAATTCATGTGGAACAACGTCTGAATAGCACAACATATCTAAGTATTGTAGCTAATCAAGTTCATCCTATCATGTTGATGGCGTATCCCAATGGAGATGGCTTCTTCCAACAAGACAATGTGCCATGCCACGATACTCGTATTGTGCAGGAGTGGTTTCAAGAACATGAGGGAGACTTTACCTTGCTTAGGTGGCCCCCACAATCACCAGATCTCAATCCAATTGAGCATTTGTGGTACGAAGTTAAAAAGCCATCAGGCAGCTGCTTCCACAACCATCAAATCTCACAGAACTGGACAGTGCTATTCATCAGGCATGGTGTCAGATTCCTTGCATCACCTTTAAACATCTCATAGAGTCAATGCCAAGAAGAATCGCTGCAGTATTGAAGGCAAAGGTGGCCCAATGAAGTACTGATGGGGTGGTCATAATAATCTGGCCATTCAGTATATATATACTGAGTGTTTATACATATATACTAGATTCCTTCAAGAATAGAGCTTCCTGAGCCAGAGTGAAGCAGAGAAGGGAGCGAAGCCCGCCTTGGCTCCCATCTCTGCCACCTCAACTCCCATCTCTGCCACCTCAGCTCCCTCCTGTCTCTGCCGCCTCGGCTCCCTACACCCCGCTTCTCCCTCTCTTCTTCACCATTTCCCCTGCCTCAACTCCGTTCCCTTCTCCACCGCTTGGCTCCCTTCTCAGCACTTGGCTTCCTTCTATGCTATCTTTAGTCTTCGCTCTCCTGCATATGCAAATTAACCGTCATCTTTGATGAGTTAAATTGCATACAGTGGCTCTGATTGGCTGGTGGGCGTGGCTTGGATGTCTCGGAGTGATGGTTAATTTGCATATTACTCTTTTATTAGAGTAGATACTGAGTGTTAAAATATATACATATTTTATGTATATATGTATATATTTTAACAATCTACTTGGAATCAATTTTTGCCACTTCACATAGTATGTAGAATTTTAACAGCCATATAAGGTCCCTGTACCCTCTCCATTTTATGTGTTAGGTGCCTTACATATACCATTTATATACATTGGAAATACAGACAGTATTATAATTTTACTCTCATCATTCAAACATATTTAAAAGAGTCTTAGACAAAAGGAATGGTGAGTTATATTTACCATTTCTCTTCCTCTTTCTATAAAAATCCACTTGAACTAGATGTTAGAAAAGAGTTAATAGCGTTGCCCCTTAAGCAATCTGGAACACATATTAAGAGCTTTTATTACTCAGGATTTTCAGTTGCAAGTAACAGAAATGATCACTTATTTGTTTTAACAGAAAGGGAGTTACTAGGAGATACTGGGTAGCTCACAGCCTACCCAGAAGGGTTTAGCTTATGCAGCCAGAAGAAGTGCCCCAAACTAGTCCTTTGGAGACACAGCTGCCATAGTTGCTTGGGCAGGGACACCACTGTTTGTACCACCAATGCCACCAGCAGTGGCTCTGGGTTGCTGCTGCAAAAATCACTATTTACTGCCCATGGAGAATGAATGTAACTACTGCTCTTCAGCTCACTTGTCTTCCAGGTGTTACTAATTCGCTCTTTACCTTTCTATTTCTATTCAAAATCCGGAGTGGGCGTGCCTGATGGCATGTCTTAGCTGCAACATAATCTAGCAATGGAAGTATTCGGCATTTTCCATTTCTACGGTAAAATGCAGTGTTTAAGGACAGTTTTGGAACTCCAAATTAACCATTCATGGAACTACATCCAGACTTCTTGTCCAATGAAATAATAAGTTCCTTGCTGCTTTTGTCTTTTATCTAGTGAGATTTTCTCTTACTTGCAGCTGAATGCATCCCAAGTGATTCCATAATTTCCCATCTCTTCTTGTTTCATGGTCTACCTTCTAGGAGAACATCTACATACCTGCTATTTTTCTAGGTCTTCAGCATATTCTGGCTTCTGGACCTTTTCTCATGTGGCTTCCTCTGCCTGGAATGTTGCCTTCTTTCTTCCCGTTGCACATGGCTAAGGTCTCTACAAACTCAACTCAGAATCCACCTCAGGAGCCTTTCAGGATGCAGTCTAGGGGACCCCTATTTTGCACACACAGTCCTCACCACTGCTTCACCGTACTGCCTGGGCTCTGCACTTTGAGGAATGATGTCCCAAGATTCCCATGATACCATGGGCAGAGCCATTTATTAGAAATATTTAACCAAAATGCACCTTCCAAAGACCAGTAGTGTCTAGGCACTAAGAGCTTGGTATTTGGAGCCTGAGTTCCAATCCTGATTCTGTTGTTTAGGTGACGTTGCGTATGGCACTATAAGTCTCAGTTCCTCATCTGGAAAATGGGTACAATGATTATATTCACCTCTTACCTCTGCAAATGATCTAATGATGCACATAAATGGCCTAATTCATGATAAATTCTGTCATTATCCCTAATTCATTAACTTTCCCGCAGGTGTTTATGTGTGTACCCAGAGATACAATAACAATTCCATATATTTAAAAATCTTCTATTTATCTCTGCATCTGGCTCTTGGTGAGAGAATTAAAATCCCACATCCCACTGACACTGTATTTCAGAACTTGAATCTCAGCTCAGTACATGTCTATGATAATTGAGAAATATGCTTTACTTGGTTTCTAGGCCAAAAATACATATTTGTGTGTTTAAAATGAAGAACAAATGTTTATGATAGTAGATGCATAATTTAGCCTTTTCATCATTTCACATGAAGTCTGAATTAACCTAAGAGCACTATATTAACATGAGGTAAAAGTTTTGACCTTTAATGATGCTTTGGTATCTTGACATTCTTTATTAATTTTGAACCTTTGCTAATTTTAGGTTACTCTCTTTGATGATATATGTGTTTATTGAAACAATGTTTGAAAGGGCAAAAAGAAGGAAGAGAAGGAAAAGGAAAGAAGAAGGAAGGAAGACAAGAAGGAAGGAAGGAAGGAAGGAAGGAAGGAAGGAAGGAAGGAAGGAAGGAAAAGAAAAAGAAGGGAGAAGGAAGAAAAGAAGGAAAAAATTAAATCTTAATTAGTAAGTGAAAGGATACTGGATAAATCGTAAGATATCTTTATATCTGGAATATTATGCAAGCATTTATTACTATTTTTTATATTTTTATTGATTTCAGATAGGGAGAGAGATAGAAACATCCATGATGAGAGGGAATCAGGGACTGGCTGCCTCCTGCATGGCCCACACTGGGGATCGAGCCTGCAACCCAGGCATGTGCCCTTGACTGGAATCGAACCTGGGACCCTTCAGTCTACAGGCCGATGCTCTATTCACTGAGCAACACTGGCCGGGGCATTATGCAAACATTTAAAAAAATGGTATAGATCACTATAGATTTGCCTGAAGGTATGTCCATGATGTAGTAAGTTATAAATGGCTATTACAGAGAGGTATGCATAGGATGTGCATATATATTTGTTCTTATTTGTATGAAATAAAAAAATTATACGGACAGAGGGTCACTACATCATAACATTGGTTACCCCAAGGAGAAGGACACAAAGACATTTAATGCTTTTACACTATTTGACTTGTTGCAATAAACACAGATATATTTTTGTTTGTTTTTTGTTTGTGTTTTTGTTAATCCTCACCAGAGGATTTTTTTCCCATTGAGTTTTAAAGAGAGTGAGATGGAGGGAGGGAGGAGAGAAAAACTTGGATGTGAGAGAGACACATCGGTTGGTTGCCTCCCATGTACACCCCGAATAGGCCCTGGGATTGAACCTGCAACCAGGTACATGCCCTTGACCTGGAATCGGACTTGCGATCTTTCAGTATATAGGCTGACACTCTAACTACTGAGCAACACTATTGAGATATTTACCATAAAACAAAAAACACTATTGAGATATTTACCATAAAATTCACCTACTGAAGAGTACAATTAAACAAACAAATTCTAGTAAATTTACCAAATTGAACAATCATCACCATAATCCAGTTCATCAACCAATAAAAAGTCTCATGTTCAAGTACAATTAATTCCCATTCCCATCCTCAGCCCTTAGCTAATCTACTTTCTGTCTCTGTAGTACATTTGCCTTTTCTGGACACTTTATATAAATGGGATCATACAACTATGTGGTCTTTTGTGTCTGGCTTCTATCACTGAGAATCATGTGTTTGAGGTTCATCTATATTGCAGCAGCTTGATCAGCACTTCATTCTTTTTGGTGGCTCAGTAGTATCCCACTGTATTTATAAACCACAATTTGTTTATTCATTCACCAGTTAATGGACACTTGGGTAGGAGTGACCAATTGAGTACAGAATGCCCCATTTAATTTGTCCCAAATAATTTGGGATATACTTATGCTAGAAAAGGCTCACTGTGTATCTGAAATTCAAATATAACCCAATAGCTTGTGTTTTTATTTACTACATTTAATAACTTTACATGCAGCATTTCCACTTTTTGCCTATCATGTATAACTCTGCTGTGAGCATGCTATCTAATAGAGAGGGAATATGCTAATTGACTGCTCTGCCTTCAAAGATGGTGGCACCCACAGGCTGGCAGGGGTGTGGTTAGGGGATGATCAGGCTGGCAGGCAGAAGCGGTTAGGGGCAATCAGGAAGGCAGGCAGGTGAGTGGTTGGGAGCCAGCAGTCCCAGATTGTGAGAGGGATGTAGGCTGGGCTGAGGATACCCCCCTCCAGTGCATGAATTTCGTGCACTAGGCCATTAGTTCACATATAAGTGTTTGTGTGGATGTGTATTCATTTTAGTAATTTGGAGAAAGGCCTCACAATTAAAAAGCACACCCTCTTTTTCTGTATGGATGCCAATAGCACCATAAATGTAAAAGTCAGTAAAGTAGTCTAAGATGTTGTTAATGAATCTGTTGCAGAAAAAAAAAACACATAAATATTGGACTCTGCTTTAATGATATGCCCACGTTTAATACTATGGCAACTCCCTGCTGCTTGCATTGTTTTATTACTCGCTGGGTTCCTGTGGTTATTTAAGAGGATCATAAACCTCAGATACCAGACCTGCTTGACACCTAAATAATCGAAGTCCAGCTCATTAAAAGCTGAGATCAATAGCTCAGGGAATGCTTTCACACAGGTTTCTTGGTTTTAGTTTATGAACAGTTTGGGTTTTAGGAGAGGATGAGATATGCTATTGTGCTGTCAGGATTATTTTTTTTAATTTTTTTAAAAATTTTGTTTTATTGTTTGAAGTACTACAAGAGTATTTTACATATGTCTCTTTTTTTCCCCCTTGACCTCCCCCCGGCCTCCCCTCCTCCCCCCCACACCCCTGTCAGGGTTATTTAATGAAGCCAAATTCAGCCAGCATAGTCCCAGCTCCTGGACCTGGAACTCGACTGCCTCATGATAGCATAACTCACCCTCTCCTTTCCTTCGATTTGTGTTCAATAGCCCTCATCAGTGAGGCCTCCCGAACTGCCCTGCTTGAAAGAATGTTCCCCTCCAGCCTCCCCAGAACTTGGCCCCTGCCCTTACTTCATAACTAGGGTCGATAGATTTAGCAAATAAAATCCAAGATGCTCAGTTAAATTTGAATATCAGATAAATAACAAATACTTTGACTAAAAGATTATTTGTTGTTGATCTGACATTCAAATTTAACTGGATGTTCTGAATCTTATTTGGCAGTCCTATTCTTAACACTTAATACCACATTATATTATATATTTATCTGCTTATTTATTTTATTGTGGGCCTCATCCTAAGAAAACGTGGCTGCATCAAATCCATTGGGTTGTCCTGACAAATGACTGCAAATTTATTGGTTTAAAACAGCAGAAATTTGTTCTCTCCCAGTTCTGGAGCTCAGACAGAAGATTCTTCAGAAAATTCTTTGCCTCTTCCAGCTTCTAGTGGCTCTTGGCATCCCATGGTTTGTGGCCAAATCACCCAGTCTCTGCCTCCATTTCACTGCCTCCCTCCCTTCACTCTATCTTGGTTCCTTTCTGTCTCTTATAAGGACACCTGTCATTGGATATAGAGTACCCCCTAATCCAGGCTGATGTCATCCTGAGATCTTCAACCTAATTCCACCTGCAAAGACCCTTCTTCCAAATAAGGTCACATTCACAGGTTTGGGGGGACATACCTTTGCAGGGACCACTATTCACCCCACTATTGTAGAACACAGGACTTTGACAATATATATTGAATGAATGAGAGGGGCTCAATTCTACTCTACAGACATCAACTGAGAACCTATTGTGGACTGAGGAGGAGGGAGCTGGATAGACATTTCTGATTTAAGCTTCCAGTGGGACGTTCAGGTTCAGGTAGGGATGTCTAAGAGTTGAGAAACAGACTTTAAGGCTATATTGGGACACCTGCAACGTAGGGATGACAGTTGAGGCACCTGAGCCACTACATGAGGAAGCTTCTAGAAAGGGGAGCAGAAGGTCATAGAAAGGGAAGCTGAGGCTGGCACCCGAGTGAGCGGCAACCATGCAGGATCTGTGCCTCTGTCCATGGGCAGGCAGGTCTCAACAGCTGAGCACGGGCCCTGGAGCCAGACGGCCACCGGTCAGGACGCGCTGACTTGAGGTAGGGAAAATTGCTTTGACATCTGTTCAGACCCAAATACCCCATCATACAACTGTCCCACTGCCTCTTGCGAACTGGAAGCCGAATGGAATTTGCAGGAGCCTCATGACCGAGAGACCGCTGTCCCTAACAGCCCCGCTGCATGTGCCAGCGTGGCCCGGGCTGAGCAGGAACACATGCAGCATGTTGTTAGAGTGCTGTTCGCTGGATCTTCCACGGACATTCCCAAAGGAATGTGAGTGCCATCCCTCCCGGCTTACTCCCTGGGAAGGGGATATTCCTGCTTCCAGGGCTGACTTCGCGCGAGTGTGACGGGCAGCCACGCTGAGCCCCATGCTCAGAAGGGCCTGGGACACAATGAAGGCTTGGTTCAATGTCCTGTTCTCGCCTTATTCAAGTATCTAATACTTTATAACCAGGGACACCATATTTTCATTTTGTGCCAGGATTTGCAGGTTATATTGTCGGTCCTGCTTTCAACAATGTTGGATTTGTTCAAAATTAGTTTGGCTTTCTCTCAGGCACTTGCCTGTTGGGGAGGGAACGGGCTGTGTAAGAAAAGGAGGCTTGTCCATGTGAAGCATATGGATGTCGGGCCAATGGATCTGACTGAGACCCCAGCACGCCTGTCTCCCAGCTGCCTTCCTTCTTAGGCCTCAGTTTCCTCACCTATGAAATGGAATCGGTAAAATCTACCCCCCGGGGTTGTTGTAAAGATCGAAAATAGGCACGCCAGCACTTCTGTGGCTGACGGAATCGGGGTTCCGTACAGGGGTGTTGCTCTCAGAAAACCTCAGTTAGTGGTGTGAGCATCCAGCCCTTACTGAGCGCGTGTTCATTGCCTGCCTGCCATACCCCGGGTGAATAAACAGACCCAATTCCTGGCCCTCCAGAGCTCTCCTTACAGTGATGGGGAGAAGACAACATAAACAGTGTGCAAGCAAGTAAGTAACAGCATTGCAGGCAGTAATCAACGTGAGAAAGGAAATGGAATAGCTTCCAGTGGGCCTGGGCAGAGCTGGGCCGGCGGAGGCTCTTCCGGACGCTGGGGTTAGGGACAGCCTTTTCATAGAGACGCCTTTGGAGCAGAGCCTCCTCGTGTGATGGGAAGCCCAGCCCGCCTCCACAGCGGCAGCCAGGGTGAAGGGGTGAAAGCGGAAGTAAATTTGGAAAATTGGGGTGTCTCTCACTCGTAATTGCAGCCAGAATACCTGCAGCAACGTATGTTCCTGGGACTAATGGATTGACTTCATAAATGTCGCCTGTGACCCTTACAATGCACAACAGACTATGCTGAGCGGGGTTGGGGGAGGATGTGGAAATGACCCCGGCATAGTCCATTCAAGGAGCCGGCAGTATAACTGAGACAAATGTATATAAATAATTGCAGTGAATAAAAAAAAGGAGTGCTCGGGGAGAGTGAAATAAGGCATCTATTAATCTCAGGGTTTCAAATACAAATGTTGTTTTCATGGGTCAAAAAAGGTTGCTTTTAAATTATTTCCTGGGATGACACTGATGAGTTCCTCACAGATTTGGGGTTACAAAACTGGGTAGAGAAGATTCTTTAAAAATGTTGTCTGCTAAGGAGTGGGTGTAAGGAAACAAAAGATGAACACATTCCAAAAATAGAAATGCAAATATGTATAACCCAGGAGTCAGTGCAACTCACTCTGTTTCTCAAGATACAGCTAAGATGGGCACTACACCCTGCATGATCTTCCTGTGCTCAGCATCCAGGGTTGCTGCAGTATTTCTGTAAGTGTGTGTGTGTGTGTGTGTGTGTTGGTTGGGGGTGTGGGTCTTATGTTCCATGCTCACATATGCACATGACTCCTTTTTCTCGTAAAGCTCCCAGCAGGACCTGCTGCTTTCAATACCTGTATCAGTCAGCAGTCTCCCAAGAAATAGAACTAATAGGAGCCATTTCTACTCCAACCAGTTTTTAGTAAGATAGTTCCCAAATCCTGCAAATTTTTTTTCCTCTCTCTTTATGCATCTTCCTATTTAAAATTTGTCACTCATTCCTCATAAGAGAATAGCCAGCATTATTTTTAAAACCAGGGTGTTTGTGTTGATGATTTTTATAAACTTACATAACATACTTAAAAATACAAAAACATTAATATATTTGTACATTTATTCATACATTGATTTGTCTTGCATTTTTTATGTTTGGTGATCTGATGGCTTTTAGCTTTTTTATTTATTGAAAAGCTTTGAATCACCTCAAGATTAAATTTTGTATTTTCTTCTTGTTGGTGAAACAATGAAAATGCATTGCTTATTGGACTGCAGATGTAAGTCTCAACCCATATAAGATCCTGGAATTGAAGATCTATTTCAGAGATGTTTTTTTTCCAATAACCTTTTTCTGGAGTTGCTATATACACATTTCTCCTCATCACTGATTCAAAACAATTACTGCTCCAAGAAATAAGAAGGCTATTGTTTTATAAAAATAAGATATGACCCTAGACAAGATTAACAAAGGAATTCAGTTATCTCCTCAGAAAATTAACCAGAATGACTTGGCATTAGTACACGGAACCTTCCAACTTATAGAATTTAGAATCATTTTCAAGTAAATATAATTTAGCATTATTCCTTAGCCACACATTTTCTCTTGTTTTAAAGTAGCAGTTGCACCCAGCTGGTGTGGCTGTGGTTGAGCGTTGACCTGTGTACCAGGAGGTCATGGATCGATTCCCGGTTAGGACACATGCCCAGGTTGTGGGCTCAATCCCTAGAGTGGGGTGTGCAATAGGCAGCCAATCAATGATTCTCTCTTCATTGATGTTTCTATCTCTCTCTCCCTCTCCCTTTCTCTCAAATAAATAAAAATATATTAAAAAATAAAGTAACAGTTGCCCAGTACATTATTTATATACATATGTTTACTGTTGAAAAAGCCTTAACACCTTGTCTAATAACCTTTTTTTTAAGGAAATTAAATCATTATAATTCAAATCCTTCATATCACTCCAAAATGTACTAGCATGGTAAGATCTATATGTAGCAAAAATTTCTTTGACAACTCCTATATTGACTTTGCCATCCAATTATATAGTACATGTTTCTGTACAATTTGTGATGATAAGGTAATTGTTAGATGTAGTGAGACAGTTGAGTTCTAGTCACCTGAATTTTATGAAGAGGGACCATGTTTATAAGTGAGAAAACTCATTATTCTAAGTATGCTCATTCCCCCAAATTAATTTATAAATGGGCGTTTTAGCTGGCATCACACTAAACGGAATTTCTCAGTGGGCCTAAAACATGTATTATGAAATTCATTGGGAAGAATAAGATCTAAAACTATTTAACAAAACCAAGATATCAATACTTATTTCAATATATAGTCATTAAATGGTTTAACCTAATGGCTTAATAAACTTCCCTAAAGAGTTCTTGCATCGGAGTTTGCCTTAGATGCTGAAGGAACAGAGAGAGATGAGGAATTGAGGACTGGAGCAGGAAATATTTGGAGGTAGTGGGCAGGAGGCACCTCTTCCCTTGTCCTTGGCATTAGTTCGGGATGTAGTCTAAGCTTGTCAGGGTCCAGGTGGCGCTGATTCAATGAGATTTGCAGAGAGGCGGGGGGGGGGGGGCAAAAAACACTTTGTTGCCTCTATCCATTATGATTCTCCATTGTGCAAATGCTTAGATCAGTCCTCCCTAGTTCGTTATCAATAGCAAATGAGCCTTATTTGGCATCAGAGAGGTTTTATTTTCTCCGAGGAGGGAGCCCCTCTCCTAGAGGCATGCCAGGAGCTGAGGTCCACTGTGCTCTGTCTCTGGTACAGGCCCAGCCCGCAGCTGCCCAGCAGGTGTAGCCTGTGAGTCGGACTGACAGTCCTGATGGGATGTGTGGCACAGAACGCAATCCAGCCTGCTCCTGTGGGTTTATTGGTTCTGCAGTTTCTATAATAAACTCATAAAGATGTTTTGTCAGGAAAACAAGCTGACACGTTACAGATAATTCTGTAATGAGGCATTATTTTCCATTGTCCAATAAACAAAACCTGTTTTAACTATTACACATCATAATATCAATAAAGCCTTGGTCCTTTATTATCTATTTCTCAAATCTTCTCCTTTCAGTACCCGTATTGGGAAAGGTCAGAGCTGCTGTCAGATCCCGTGACAAAGAGCAGCAAAATGGCAGTTCTCGCAGCGTCAGGGACCGTAAACTCTCTAAATTGAATTGTAAAAGTTTATAACTAATAAAGAAACTCTTTTAGGTGATTTTAATATTCTTTGGTCCTTTGAGATAGTCCACAGATGGAAACAGATGGGAAGGTCATGAGGCGGGTGAGCATTCGCATCGTAAAATGCAAACACGTTTTTCTCTGCATTTGAGATGCAGAAGGTAGTCACACTAACGTTATAGGTCACCATCTAACTTCTAAGGAGATCAGACACTTTAGCAAGACGATCTACACAAAGGGGCTGAAGCTTCTGTTTTCAGAGAAGGGGAGGAGAACAGCCAATGAATCTCCTTTTGGTAAAATAAAGATGTAATTCTCATTTTCTCCTTCACCTGACCTTGATCAGTTCCATTCTTGCAAAGGGTCGGGCACGGTTTACCCAAGAAAAGGATGGAAATTCATTATTAGCAAGGAGTAATTTTTTTAAAAAAATTGACTTCTAGATGACAAAAATTCTTTTCAATATATTTTTATTAAATTTATTGAGGTGACATTGGTTAATAAAATTATAGGTTTCAAGTGTACCATTTTATAATGCGTCATCTGTATATTATAGTGTGTGTTTACCATCCAAAGTCAAATCTTAATGTCAGCACATTGCCTTTACCTTTTTCTGCATTCCTCCCAACCCCATTCCTCTGATCACCACCACACTGTTGTCTGTATCTATGAGTTTTTGTTTTTTTATTGTTGCTTTCAGTTTTATACCCCACATATGAGTGAAGTCATATGGTTCTTGGTCTATCCATATCACAGAATACTACTTGGTCATAAGAAAAGATGAATGACTGTCACTTGTGACAACATGGATGGGTCTTGAGACTATCATAGTAAGTGAAATAAATTAGATGGAAAAGTTTAGAGTGTAAATCTCCTGAGGGCAGATTCTTGGTCTTTCATTTTAGAGTCATTTACTCACTCATTTAACAAATACTTAGTTAATACCTACTATGTGCCAGGCATTTATCTAGAACTTAACATATATTAATTAATGAAGAAAGTAGGAAAAAAACAGTCCCTTTCTTATGGAATTTAGATTGAAATAGAATAAGTCAGGAAGGAAAAAAAAGATAAGTAAATTATCATGTTATTGTAAGTAAAATAAATATAGTATATACACTGAGTGGCCAGATTATTATGACCACCTGACGTTTGTAGGCAAATTAGTTATAATTTCGTGCTGAAGTTGCTAGAGGGCCAGACCATTGTAAACAGGGAAGCAGGTTGTTTACCACAACAGTAAAAGTGACTTTTTCCTGAAGATATGGGTAAACAATGTGATTTAACAGCCTTTGAACGTGAGTGGTCAGATTATTATGACCACCCCATCAGTACTTCGATGGGCCACCTTTTGCCTTCAATACTGTGGCAATTCTTCTTGGCATTGACTCCACAAGATGTTGAAAGGTGATGCGAGGAATCTGACACCATGCCTGATGAATAGCACTGTCCAGTTCTGTGAGATTTGATGGCTGTGGAACCAGCTGCCTGATGGCTCTTTTAACTTCATCCCACAAATGCTCAATTGGATTGCGATTTGGTGATTGTGGGGGCCACCTAAGCAAGGTAAAGTCTCCCTCATGTTCTTGAAACCACTCCTGCACAATATGAGTATCGTGGCATGGCACATTGTCTTGTTGGAAGAA
This sequence comes from Murina feae, assembly GCA_004026665.1. Taxonomy (NCBI): domain Eukaryota; kingdom Metazoa; phylum Chordata; class Mammalia; order Chiroptera; family Vespertilionidae; genus Murina; species Murina feae. The sequence goes on from PVJC01003619.1 coordinate 45,913, forward strand.
GCCATCTCCATTGGGATACGCCATCAACACGATAGGATGAACTTGATTAGCTACAATACTTAGGTATGTTGTGCTATTCAGACGCTGTTCCACACAAATTAAAGGGTCCAAATCATGCCAGGAAAACATGCCTCGAACCATAACACTGCCCCCACCAGCTTGAAGGGTTGTGCTTATGCATGTGGGGTGCATGCTTTCATGCTGTTTCTGCCAAATTCTCACTCTGCCATCTGCATGATGCAACTGGAAACGTGATTCATCGGACCACATTACTTTTTCCCAATTCCTGACTGTCTAATCCTTGTGTTCCTGTGCGAATTGGAGATATTTTATCTTGGTAACTGCAGACAGCAAAGGAGTTCGAACAGGCCTTTGGCTTCTATATCCCATAGGATGCAGTGTATGGCTAATTTGCCTACAAATGCCAGGTGGTCATAATAATCTGGCCACTCAGTGTATATGCAAAAGTAAAAAGTGCAGTAGGAAAAAGGAAAGGAAAGCAGGTTAAATTCGATCAAAAGTACTGAGGGGAGGAGGAGGATCTCCTAGAAAAGGACCCTGTTGTTTTCCTATTCAGCCTGCAGACCTTTATTTTATAATGCCACACATATAAATATGTGTGTTTTAGATAATGATACATTTTTGGTGATTACAGAGCCTTTTTTCTTTCTTTAGTTCAGTCAGCAATACGTCATGAAAACTGTCTATGTCAATGACTATTTTGCTAAAATGTAAACAAATAAGCAGGGAGGTCCTGCTTCCTGGCCCGTCCCAGCTTCCGAAGTTCTTGCAAAGTCCTTTCCAAGGCATGAGGTCTCTGAGTGTGTAAGGTTCCAATAGTTGCAAATACAGTTTCCTTTGCTTAGGTTGCTTGAGTAATTTCTGGTTATCTGTACTCACTGAAACCTGTTACTCAGTGTGCTTTTGCCAGAAGGGGAAACAACATAAGATTTCTCTTAATTGATAACTCATTTGTTTATTCCACAATGGAAATGTTACCTGACCAGAGGCAGTGTTTTCTAGAAAGATCTTTCCTATATCAGGAATTCCCAAAGGGCAGAACTGGACTTAGAGTTCTCTCGTATAACATCCAAGATGATAAGAGAGTAGAGGGTGCCTAGAGCTATAAAGCAAAATAAATTTCGTTACATTTTGCCTAGAAAGCTTTTTATATGGGCTCCTTTTGAGGTTTTGCGTCTTACTGTAAATTTGGTCTCCCTTTCCAATGCGGTGGTCACTGTGTTGGCCAGATCTCACTTTATTTCTCACCTAGCACCCTCATCAGTGGGAAAAAATGGAGACTATTAGAACCTCTCCCTTTCATTTACGTATTTACAAGCCCACTTTATAATGCAAATGTCAGAGTCACACTTCTTAAAGTTTAAAACCAAGTTATCCAAAGGTATACATAGTTATGGCCCAAGTACTTGATTTTATTAATCCCAATGGAGTGTTAATTGGTTTGGGCTATGGTTATGAAGTTGCTATTTAATTTTTACTGAATTAGAAGACAAAAATGTGAGGTCTGGGCCTGGATTTAAGTCACATTCCTCTTAAGCAACTTCGGTGGAGGCTTGAACTGAGCTCCCAGAGTCCTGTGTGTGTGCACGTCCTGTTCCAATACTAGATGTCCTCCTACGTGTGAAGTATGTAACAGAAGGGAGCTGATGTGGGCAAGCCTGGCAGAGAACACAGAGTGGACATTAAACACAGGTAAGTTCCCTCTTCATGCCCCTTTTAGGAGGCTCTGCGGGGCAGAAGCGGAAAGCAAGATATTTGTGCGCTTACTATTTAGACCGAGACCTGAACCCAAATCTGAAACCTGCCACATGCTAGCTGGGTGACGACAGGCAATTAGCTGAAATTCCCAGAGCCTTGGTTTCTCCATCTGTAAACAGGGGCAAACATATCTATTTCTTACTGCTATCATAAGGATCAGATGAGATACTTGATGTGTCTATTTCTGTCACATGGTGAGTACACAGTAAATTGTTAACTGTTGTGATTTGGCAGCTAACATGTTTACATGACTCTGATTTATTTAGATTTATGAGAGCAAATACGCAGTAACATGTTTAAAGCAGCTTAAGAACTCTGTATGTCTCATCTGTCTACATCTAACTGTTTGGTTCATAAGAACACAATGGCTGTGATCTCAAACCAGAGCAAATCACAGGGCCCACAAGTTCCTAAAATGTCTCAAGAGCACCGACCCCCCCCACCCCCTTGTAAGATGTAGTAACAAAGTGGGTCACCAGGAAAATGTTGTGTGTCCAGACGAGATTAGGAAAATCTTGATGAACAAAAGTCAAGTCCCTGTGTTTGTTTATTGCAGGACTTTTCATAGCCTTTAATATACAAGCATGCATTGTGATTTTCCAGAGGCAAATAGCGGAGGCAGAGTTTATTTGACCAGTGAACACGTTGTCGTGGGGTGAGGGTTATTCAGAAAACATGTGGGCAAAGGGTGGCGTAGCTGGTTTGCCATCCACTTGCCAAGTAGCATAAGGTGTGCTCACAGCAGACAATCAGCTTGCCCAGGGCAGCCGTTAGGAACGCCATCCCCCTGCTCTTGAAAGCCAGATGTCCCCCCTGCACCTCCCCAAATTGAGTTGCAGCCCGTGAGGGAGAAATAAATCGCCTCCCCACTGTTCACACGTCTGCTCGGTCTGCAAATGCTAGGAAATGCTGTAAAAGGAAATGTGAATTCCTGCAGTAATAAATATGCAAATACACATTTCTCCAAATGTGGCAGGGCATCATTTCCCCCCTTTTACCACCTCAGAGTCACCTAACCAAGCTGGAATCTGTTGACAAAGCATGTCCAAGCCTCTAGCTGACTGCTTTGGCACATGAGCTGTCTGTTAGCATGTATTCCTAGGGGCTCGGATGACGGACTCTCTCTCTATCTCCAGACACGCTCTTTCTCCCTCCTCTCTCCTTTCCTGCCCCTGCCCCTGCTCCCTCTTTATCTTTCCTTTCCCCCATTTCTCATTCCCTGACAGTTTTGCGACTGGATGGGCAAATTGAAACTCACATAGTCATCTGCTTTCCACACACCAGAACCTCGTCAGTCCCATTCTGCGCCATTGGCTGAGCAATGACTTGAAGTTTGTTATCCGCAATTTAACCCTTTGTCCCAGCCTACCATTGACATCAGAGGAGGTTTGCCTGCAGCGGAGGGGGGCCCTGTTCTTTAAGTAGGAAATGCCCTAGTTGGCTCCAGACTGTGTGCCTGAGTGCGTCCCAGGAGAGAACTGTTCCACGTGGCCATCACCATTTAGAAGCACCGCGTTGCTTCCATCCGCAGCTGAATGGGGGGAAAATACTCAGGGAGTACAGACAGGCTTACTGCTCAAAGCTTACACCTAAGGTCAACGAGGACCGTTTTTCAAGGTCTGCATGATGCTACTTGGGCAAAGTTTTCTTGAGCTTCTCATGCACTCATTATATTTAATAATATGCACACTGTCAGGATCTTAATGCTGGCAGCAATTAAGCAAGATACAGTCATGTCTTCAAAGTGATGGGCGCAATTTGAGCTTTGCAGAGCTGAGGCAGAGTCGGATGCAGTGAAGGCGGGTAGGTGGTAGAAAAGCAGATCCTCGCGTGGTGCCAGCTTCCTGCTGTGCCCCTCTCCCCCCCCCACGTATACGTGCAGGGCCTGGGGCAGTGGCTGGCACACAGTGGGTGCCTGGTAACTGCTTGTTTAAGGCAAAAATAGATGCCTTCAAAGAGGCTGCTTCAGCCTGGACATGTGCCCCTCTGCTGAACCATGGAGCTGCATGCCATGGCTAAGTGATGCCCTGACTGGGTACCATAGCGTGACCATTAGCACTGGCCTTGGAATCAGAGTCTTGAGGGTTAGGCCAGGGCCAGCCCGTGTCCTCTGTGTGGCTTTGTGCGAGGTGCTGAGTCTCCAGGCCCCGCGTGGAAGACAGTGATAGCTAAGTCAGGCTCAGTGGTTGAGCGCGGCAACGTATGTGCGACACCTTTGCGTAGGACCTGGCAGTGGCGAGCATCCGGTACGTATGACGATGACTATAAACTGTGTGCTGAATTGGTTTAAGTTGGATGCATTCCAGGTAGAGCATACACAATAGGATGCTATGTCATTTGGATGTTGTATAAAGGCTATGAGTGCAGGGGTTAGGTCCAAAACGAAAGCATGGCATTGCTTTACATGTCATCAATAAAGCACTGTCCCCCACCCCACCCCATCATCAGGGCAGGAGTTGATAGCCTATCTCATGAAATGCCTTATAGATCATTATTTCAGAGTGTGGCTCTCAACCAGGGACAGTTCCCCTCGTTCCCTTGGCCCCTGGACATTCAGCAATCCTGGAGTTGTTTGGTTGTCAACACTGTGTGTGTGTGTGTATGTGTGTTTATTACTTGCTTTTACAGGCAGATGCTGGGGATGCTGCTAAAGACCCCATAGTGCCGGGAGGGCCCACACTGAGCAGCCATGGAGCCCACATTGAGAAAACCGGCTCTGGAGTTTTGGTTTTAAACCTAACTTTTTAAAGACTGTCAGAGTCAACAATTCTCCCAGATAAGTGATTTATGAAATTATTTTCGGAATTTGAGCAAGGGTTAACTCACTGGCTCAGTTTGGCTGTGAGCATTGGGTGCCAAGGTCATTTTGGGGAACCCCAAACCTGTTTCTCTGCCTGCAGTGCGCCTGCCAGGCAGGGCTCCAGGGTCAGGGCAGGGAGCAGCAGCCCCAGGAAAACGCCTTGGGCAAGTGTCCCGCTTTCCAATGCCTTTAAGGAGTCCTTTTCAAAAACGCAATGACTGCTAGCGACTGGATCCTAATTAACCCAGATTCCACTAAAAATAGAAAGTGCTCATTGAATTATGCAAATTTTTTTCATTAGATGGTAAAACACCTCTGCAAGGTAGGCAGAGAACATGAATTCTGAATAATGGTAATAACCAGTGTTTAGTGAGCATGAGTACTGAGTTAAGTGCTGCTGTCGAGCAAAATGAAGCAGAGGTAGGGTTGATTTTTAATAGGAACAAAAATGGTGTTTTACCACGAACACATAAAAGTGAGCTTGCAACTATTAAGGTATTGTTACTTTGGTCTTTATCAGTTTTAAAAAGTCCTATTTTCAATCCAGGTCATACAACATACATATACAGGGTGTCCCCCCAAAAAGATATACACTTTGAATAATTATTAAGTCCTGTGGGTTAAATCTGAAAAGAAAAAGAAATATCAATTCAACTATCAGTTGTTAAAGTGTGTATACATTTTTTGGGGACACCCTATATAATATAGGATGGTGTCACATGTATGTAATACATAGTAAATGGTTATACGTCTTCTGAAACCTGTGTTCAAAATGTTTTAACTTAGAGAAGTGCATGGATTTTTTTACTGGATTGGGCTAAGTGACTGGTGACATTGTAATTACATCTGGAGAAGGGTCAAGGTGAAAAATAAAAATTCTTGTGGGGCAGAGAAGACAGAATTTAGTGTTTCCCAAATGTCCCCTAGGCCCTCATACAGCCACTGCCTTTGAAGGGTGTACAAGCTCAAGGCATCCCCTTCCCAGGACCGGGGCTGGCAGAGGGTGCCAGCTCCCAGGGGCCTGCCCGCTCCTGAGTGCCCACGAGCAGCAGTACTGTTGCTCAGGCAGCTGTAGCCCCTGGGCTGCCTTCCCCAGGCCTCTCTGCCTTGCCATATTTCTCAGACCCACCTTCACCCATCCCACCTACAGGGACCCCCTTCACCCCTTAAGGTGGAAGTGATTCTGCTCCTCTGAAGTTCCAGAGCAGGTCATGGGCTGGGGCAGGTCATGGGTTGGGGTAAGTTGTGATGTCTCATGGTGACTCCTTAAAAATACAGTTTCTTGGTCTTCCCTCAGAGGATGTGACTCAGTATGTCTAGGCAAGGGGCGGCGTTGGGCAGTGCTTGGGCCTCCTTCCTACAGGCTCTCCAGCTGATTCCAATGAAAAGTCACGCTCAGAAATCAGCACCCGAGAGATCTTGTTCATCAGATATTTAGCACATGCCCCTGTGTGGTGCCCTTTCTTTCCAGAAATGATCGCGCTTTTCTAATTAGCTTATAAATAACTCAGAGTAGGGATTATTATTGCTGCTGTTTCACCAGAGTAGGTCATCAAGAAATCATTTAGCCATTCTAAGAATTGAAAGATGGGTGGGTCTTCATGCACTGAACTCTTTTGGAGGGACACGTCCCTGAGCGAAGAAGGTTCTTGGCTTCGCGCAGGAAAGAATTCAAGACATGAGCCAGACAAGAAGTCAACATGGAAAAGCAGGCTTTACTAAGCAGAGGACAAGCAGGGAAAGCCACTCCATGGACAGTGGCAGACTCTCCTCACGAGAGGAGGAGGAGAGACTCCAGTCTTGTCTAAAGATTGAGCTTGTTTGTAGTGTTTATGGAAAATGGCCGGTATGGGGAAAATAGAGAGTGGAAAAGCTTTGGGATTAGCTTTCGCCTTTGCAAGGCAGACTGCGTGGCCTTGTGTTTTCCTTTATGGTCTGGGTAGAGGGCAGGTCTGGGTGAATAGCTGTTCATCAGTCTTTGCAGGAATCTGTCCAGAGGCTCCTCCTGGTCCACTTACCTCTCTGGCCAGCCCAGCTCCTTGTCAGGCAGCAGGCAGCTGACCCTCTGCTTAACTTGGTTTGACGTTAGTGAATCTATATAGTTCTCCTGTCCCTCTCCCATATTACAATGACTCTGGGAGATAGCATAAAATACTAATGGAATTAATGGAGTCCTCAGGAAAAGGAAGGTAACAGCAATAACTGAAATAATTTGCATGTCAATAGGAAGGTTTTTATTTTCATTCCTGAATTTTCATTTTAAAAAAGAATGTTCTGAAATGCTTCTGTGTGTTTCTTTTAATCAAAGTAAATGATCTTTTAAAAAACTTAAACTATTTCTACAAATTTCTCTCAAGTTATCTCTAGCCAAGTAACATTCAAGGGTTTTCTTTTTAATGAGTGGAGCTGTGAATTGGAAAACAAATATGCGGAAAGCTATTAACAGGCCAGTAAATGAGAATAAAAAGAAAGACATTTTCTGCTCCTAAAAGAGGGCTCTAATTTACATGCAAATGTGTGGAGGAGAAAAATGTATGCTGGAATTTATTTTTAATGGAGAGCAGATCTGGAGAAGAGACAAGAGGGACAAATTGATGGCCTTGCAAACCCACTGCTAGTTAGAACTGCAGAGAAATGGGCCTGTGTCCTTAAGGATGAACTATTTTAATAATAATCTTGCCACATGAGAAAAATTATTAATTCATCCAATTAACATTAGTATGTAAATTATTCAATAGCACAACTATCAGAGTAAAATGAGAATTTCTAGGAACTTGTCCATGGTTCTGTCACCCACAGTGTAAGAGATGCTGTATTTTGGAAGAATAGCAACTACTTCAGTGAAATATAATTACAGATGGCATAGGAAAATGCAGGCATTGAGTATAATTATAAATTTGCTCTTAGCAAGCAATTATGTTTAGTTATTTTGGCCTTAGTAGAGGGCTAGGCCTATTGACAATCTGTGATTTTGAAAAGCTTCCCTAGTGCCATAGATATAAGCTGGTGATTTTGATACATGTGCTAATAAATTCGGGAATTTTTTTTTTTTGTCCCATAAATGGAACACCACTTGCCCTCCTTCCCTGAAAACACAAGATCCAGGGTTCATTGTTGCAACCAAGTAAGCCACGTGGATGGAGTCAAGAGATTTCCCACTTTGTTCTTTCTCTTAGTTTGGCCCCACCTCTTCCTCTTTATCGACACCTTCACATTTTGCTGTCAGCCTAGTAAGACACTCTTTGGCAGGCAGTAGTCACAAGCCTGCTCACACCGGGGCCTGACCAGGAGTAATTATTGTCACTGGAAACCTCTTACTTCAAAGCAGGCTCAGCTCTTGTAGCGTGGAAAATTATACACCCCCTCCCCGCACCACCATCACCACCACTTTCCATTCTGATTTTTTAAAACAAATTCATTTGTGTGTGTTTTTGGGAAAACTAAACAAAACTCTTGTTTGCATAAAAGAAGTTTAATACATGCACAATATATGTGATATACATATGCACATACATATATAATATCTATACACTAGAGGCCTGGTGCACAAAATTTGTGCACAAGGGAGGGGAATGGAGGGTCCCTCAGCCTGTCCTGCATCCTCTCACAATCTGGGACCCTTCAGGGGATGTCTGACTACTAGTTTAGACCCGATCCCACAGGCCTAAACCAGCAGTCAGACATCACTCTCACAATCTGGGGCCACTGGCTCCTAACCACTCACCTGCCTGCCTGCCTGATCGTCCTTAACTGCCCACCTGCCTGCCTGATTGCCCCTAACTGCTTCTGCCTTCCTGATCATCCCTAATCACTCTGCCTGCCTTCCTGATGCCTCTAACTGCTCACCTACCTGCTTGATTGCCCCTAACCACCTCTGTTTCAACCTGGGCCACTGCAGCTTCATCCAGAAGGATGTCCGGAATGATGTCTGGAAGGTCATTCAGCTGTCTGGTCTAATTAGCATATTACACTTTTATTATTATAGATTATAATGCATTTGATGTGCTTTATATGCATTAGGTTCTTCTGCTTGGATTTTCAGCTCATGCCCTTCTTCTAGTCAGAACTCATCACAGCATCTCATCCCTTTGAGAATCCAAAGTCCGCACCATGGCCTAAAAGGCCTTAAAAGAGGTTTTCTTTCTTATCTCTCAAATCCAGAGACCCTACTTCAGCCATAGTGGCCTTTTTTCTTTTTCTTAAAGTCATCCAACTTTTCTTGTCAGGATTTTCACTATTTGACTCCTCTGCCTGGCATGCTCTCCCTACCGAACTGCTCATGGTCACTGCCCCCACTCCCTGCTTTTTTTTGAAAAATCCAGCTCTCACCTCAAATATTACCTCCTAGAGAGATCTTCACTGGTCTCTCAAAGGAGCGACCTAGAGCTCTCTATTTCAAGAGTCTCAAACCCAAGACAGGCCACAGTCACCTGGAGGGCTTGGTGGAGACTGCTGGGTCCATGCCCAGAGATTCTGTTTCGGGAGATCTACATGGGGGACAAGAATCAGCATTTCTAAAGGTTCCCCAGGATACTGACTGATCTGGAGACCTCTCTCTAAGAACCACAGCTCTAACCCCTTGTCTGATTTTAATTCTCAGTGGGACACATCACTCTTTGGTATTTTTTTTCTTGTTCATTTAAGTATTTGTCTGTGTTTTTGCCCTCTCCACTAGAATATACTCTCTATGAGACCAAGAGATCTATTTCTTTTGTTCATTACTATATCCTCGGTGCCTACATTGATGCCTACCACATAATGGGTCCTCAGTAAGTACTCATTATCTCATTCATTCAACAAGCCATCATTTTGCATCTCCATTCTGTGCCAGGTGCAGGCGAGGAGCCAGGGGGACCCGAGTTCATAAACATGGTGCTTCCTCGTAAGGACTCATGAACTGTTGAGGAGTACCACCCCCAACATACACACCATCTCGGCTACAATGTGATAGTGGCCATAACAGACCCATTGCCACCTGACAACACAGGAGTCTGGTGAAAGTACGGTTTTTCAGCATTCGGGTGGAAATGAATGAATTTTTGGAAGCACGACCTGGGTCGGTGGTTTCATAACCTTTCCCATTTACGTGCCTCTGGACACAAACATGGCCTAGAAACTGGGAAGTGCTAAAGAGTGCCTTGGTGGCCAGTCTCCCAACAGAGCTCCTGAATAATCTGCTGTTTTAAAATAACTGTTGATAGAAACAATGGAATTTGGGATTTTCACATGTGGTCACGGAAACAGAGATTTTTAGACACAATAAAGATAGACTATCTAGTTGGCTCTGTTTCATCAATTTCAAGGGAGAAATATAAATTCTGAGTGAAATCCATTTTCCCCTTTTTCCTAAAGATCAACTGAAACTTGGCCACCGTGTCCATCACGTAGGACAGGTTCTCCTTCTGTGAGAGGTTACCTGCCTCCCTTCAGCCTGTGAGGAGCATTTATTTGCTGCTCAAGGAAGGAAGACAGATCATTCTGTAAACAAGCCAAAAGAAATCAGATTCTCCAGTTCCCAAACGAAGACTCTGCTTATCATTCATTTTCATAAAAAATAAACAAGTTTTAATGTTTTGAGTGCATTGCAGGTAAATAAGACCAAATCGAATTACAAAATAAATCGGAGGGAGGATGCTTTTGTATTTCACAGCAATTAGCTGCATGATTGGTTATTGCTTTGCCTGTTCACACTGGAAAATCAAATTTGAAAATTAGGTTGGGAATAATACAAGGCATTTGCTACACTTATGACCGATTACCTTTTTGAAGACGGTAGCTATGCATAAGACTATTTGGTTTTCAGTGTCATAAGCAAAATTCCTAATGTGGAAAGTTCCACTTAAAATTCTAACCTGAGAAAGAAATTCCTCAGATGACTATTACCTTATGACTTTGGGCTGTTGTAATGAGAAAGTGGCATTAAAAATTATTTGTTGAGCAATTGCTTCTCAAGGCCTTTGGTGTTTACAAAGCGTAAAAGATGCATATGTTTATGCAAGATGGTTGGTTGGAGATCAATTTGGGTACTCGTATATTCATAGCCTCTGTGTTTTAGAAATGCTAATTGCCAGCACCAAATTAAAGTCATCACTGTTTTAAAAAATGTCCCTACGTTTCATTATTGCCGTGTTCTGCACGTTGGGTTATAAATATTTATGTACCTAAGTGGAATTACGTATCTTAGTGGCTCCAGGAGGTAAATCTATAGAAAAGAAGACTGTTTTCAGCAAAGCAAACAAACATGCAAATAAAAAGCCCAACAACAACCAAAAGCATTACCAGGAGACAGTCCTTTGCACTGTTTTTTGCTTTGTAGCATTTCTCTGTACAGCTCTAGGAAGTCCTCGGGAGCGGAGGGGGCAACGGGGAAGTGACAAAAGAAATTGTGAGAAAGCAGTGAAGCACGCTGCCATGGCTTTGCTCAGTAGTACCTTGTAGGTGGTGTTATGGAGATCCCATCTGAAGACCAACTTTCAGAAACATCAAAAGGACTGTGATGCTTTCTCTGTAATTCGCTGGCTAATACGTCCACTCCTCTCCTGATTATGGCTTTTGAACATTGCATGTTAATGATATGACTTGATTCACTCCCTTAATCAAATACCTCAGAAGGCTGCAGATTTCCACTTCAGTTTGGGCCAAATCAACCCATTTGGGGCAAACACATGTAGGTGATGTGTTTCTTGGCGGTGAGAGTACGGAATTCAATACTCCATGTGCCTTTCCTCAGCTGTGGTCATTGGGGAACACATTTTGACATTTCTTGATGCTACCTGGATAGAGTTGCCTTTTTATTTAAAAATTTCTGAGAAGTTATGCTCAGTCCCAGGAAGTTGCTGCCTGATCCTAAATTGATTGGGTCAAAGGAAATTTAATTTATTTTTTTTTTTGGCAGGAGCAGCCCACTTCATTGAGAAATTTTTGTATGTCTCTAGATCAGGAGAATACACAGAAGCAGCACCAGGTGCTGCTCTAGTCCACCCTTGAGTGACATGTTGTGGCCAGCATCTATTTCAGCCCCTCCTCTTCAGAGGCTGAGGAAGCTAAGTCCCTACATTCACAGCCTCACTTAGAGCTGGCTGGCACCCTGGGGTGCTGTCTGGCCCGTACAGCCTACCCTGAAGTCTTTCTGGGTGGATTCTAGACCAGCTGTTACTTTACCAATAACACCGAAAGCTTCGCCTGACTGTTCACACTGGTCACTGTGAATGCGGGTGTAATAGCTGGAACCTTAGCAGTTGGGTTTTGACTCCGAGGGAAAAGCCTACAGGCCTTCTCATGTGGAGCCACTGAAATTATAGCAGCAGCTGTCTACTTCCAGACTTCTTGTTACCTGAGACAAAAACTTCAAATAAGGCTTTCTGTTCCTCATACTGGAATGTAACCTCAATGGACATTTACATATATCCCTCCCCCACCCCACCCCCCCAAAAAAAATCTCACATAAGGCAGATAATGGCAGTAATGAGAGTTCTAGAGGTCAGAGAAAGAAAATCCAAATAGGTAAGGTAGTTGTCTTCCTAGCAAGTATGTAGTTAATCATAGTCTATCATAATTGATCACCATTATATTTGGTGATGTATTGCAAGACACTCCCAAAATTGTGTTAGCTGAATTAATAAAAGTAACACAGAATTAAGGAAGAAGCCCAGGTCACTGTGATTCCTTGCTTGGAACCCCATCTTGCCAACATGAATGCCTGGCTTGCTATCAGAGGCCCACTCCTAATTCTCTTTTTGCAGGAATGGGGTTTTTTTCTTGGGGGGAAATACCTCTTAGGAAAAATCTATTCTACAAAGACTCTCTCAAAATTACAGAAGCCATCACCAAACACGAAGCTGTTCTAATTAGCAACTTCCTCCTGGCATTGTGCAAACAGCCAAAGGAATGGGAACAGCCAGAGATGTTTAGAAAATTTTCCTCGGAGAAGTGGTTGGGGAGGAGGAGGAATCTCAGGCTGTTAATTAAAAGAATGAACCTGAGCTAAAGAGCCGTGTGGGACTGTTGTCGTAGTAACGCCATCAAGTAAGAAAGCATTTCTCGGAGTTGCTATTCAGAGAGAAACCTCTTGGTCGAGAAAATGTGGCTTGTAAAGCAAGATGCCAAGTTCTCAAGCCTCAACTTGGAAGATTCTGAAGCGCTTATGTCATGTCAGTCACATGAATCCCCAGACGCAAGGAAGGCTGCTTATTATGTTATGCAAATAGCCAGCAGGGAGAAAAACACAAGATAGTTTCCAAGCATCTTGCGTTAATGTTATTAAATGTCATTGAAAAGAAAATAATTGGAAAGATTCATTCTAGCTGTCATATCTTCTCTCGTTTCTTTTGAGTAGCTAAGAAAACTTTAGATTTAACTAATTACGTCATATTAAAAATCATTACGCTAGAATGCATGCAATGTTATCAGTTATATTGCATATCTATGTATGTTAGCTATGGTGTGGACTCACCTCCCTCAAAGTCATTGGCTCAACTGCATTGGTTATGAGTCTGTGGATCAGCTGGGTGGTCCATGCGGGATTTGGCTGATGGTAGCTGAGCTAATTGCTGTGTCAACTCCAGACCAAGTGGGTGGCTTTGCGGATTAAATGGGCTCTGTCAGATGTATAGGAGTTCGTTGGCAGTACATTGGTCTAGAATGGCCTTGGCTGGAATGATTGGGATCTATCTTGTGTGATCTGACATCTGTCACAGTTTGGTACAGGCTTGTTCATGTGATGGAGTCAGGGCTCTAGGAAGAGCAGAGGGATACAGGGGTCTCTGGAGTCCCTGTCTCAGAATTCACACACCATAAATACCTTGCATTCTATTGACCAAAGATGGCCAAGAGTAGGACAGAGTCGCAGGTGGAGAAGGACATACCATCTCTTGTAAGGTGAATTACAAATGGTGTGGGAATGAGGAGGGTTGAAGAACTCGGACCTTTTAAAAAAAATCATCCTACTTCTTAAGATGCTCTATTTCTTTCTCAAATTGAAAATGATTTATTGCTTTTTATCACAAACAATAATAAGCAGTTCCTGAACTGGAAACTGTGGTTCCACATCAGATGAAAAACTAGATTCTTGTTATAAGAAAATACCTTCCAGTTGGGGCAAGGTTTAAATTAACTTGAGTCAGTATGCAGTTGTAGAATACTGCTTTGTGCTCAGTAACGAGTTAGGCCCAGAGGCTGCCATGGAAAGTGAGTTAGGGGAGCCCTGGCTGGTGTGGCTGTGTTGGTTGGGCATCATCCTGTGCACCGAAAGGTCACCATTTCGATTCTGGTTAGGGCACATGCCGAGGGAATGGGTTTGATTTCTGGTTGGGGTGAGTGCAAGAGGCCACTGATTGATGTGTTGCTCTCACATTGGTGTTTCTCTCTCTCCATCTCCCTTCCTCTCTAAAAATCAATAAAATATTTTAAAAACAGAAAATGAAATAGTCCACATCTCTGGTATTTCTTTGGAGGTAACTGATATATAAAATATCACATATATATGAAAACACTAGGGGCCCAGTGGACAAAATTCATGCACTGGGGATGGGGTTCCTCAGCCTAGCCTTCCCCCTCTCACATACTGGAGCCCTCAGGGGGTGTCCTACTGACGGCATAGGCCCACTCCCTGCTCCCCTTGGACAGCGGGCCTAAGCCGCAGTCTGGCCTCCCTTTGTGGGAGGCGACCAGGCTAATCAGGGGAAGCCATCAATTCCATCACCCCACTGCTGCAACCACTACCAGTCACCAAGGTGTTTTCATCAACATGGACTCCAGTCCCTTCACCATGAAGAAATGACAACTTTCTTTAGGTATTTTCAAGATGTGTCTTTCATAGGATATGACCTTTCTTTCTTTCTTTCTTTCTTTCTTTCTTTCTTTCTTTCTTTCTTTCTTTCTTTCTTTCTTTCTTTCTCTCTCTCTCTCTCTCTCTCTCTCTCTCTCTCTCTCTTTCTTTCTTTCTTTCTTTCTTTCTTTCTTTCTTTCTTTCTTTCTTTCTTTCTTTCTTTTTCTCACCTGGGGATATGCTTCCATTGATTTTTAGAGATTGTGGAAGAGAAGGGAAAAACAGAGAGAAACATCAAAGTGAGGGGAACACTATGATTGGTTGCCTCCTGCATATGCCCTGACCTGGGCCCTGGCCAGGGAGGAGCCTGTAACATAGGTACATTCCCTTGGTCAGAATTGAACCCAGACCCTGCAGTCAGCAGGCTGAGGCATTATGCACTGAGCCAAACCGGATAGGGCAGGATATGATATTTCTTAGCCCTCCAGCAGTGGACCTTCATTTTTTTCTCCAGGAGTGTGGTGGAAATACCCTAGATCACCATTAAGGATTCTTATTACCCAAGTTACTAAGAATATTACCAATGGCATACAGGCAGCTTAGCCAATGAGCGGTCAGAAAAGGTATTTCCTCTGTAGTTCACTCCAATCACCGGCTCCACCCCTGCCCCTCCAATCCCAGTTCCACCCCTGCCCAGGCCTATAACCTCTGGCCTAGGATGCAGGCCTGGGCAAAGGACCCCCAGACCTCCCTGATTGCCCGCTTCACAGAGCCCAGGCCTCTGCGATCACGGGCTCTGATCCTGCCCCCTGCCACCTCTTTCCTTGCCCCACTGGCAGCCTCTGGCCAAGGCTGCAGGCCTGGACAGGGGACCCCCAGACCCCTGCTTTGCTGGCTTTACTGGTGCCCAGACTACTGCAATCACAGGCTCCACCCCTGCCCCTCCAATGGTTGGCTCTGTGGAGCCCAGGCCCCTGTGATCTCTGGCCCTGCCTCTCCCAAGGCCTGAGGCCTCTGGCCCAGGCCTTATGCCTGGGTAGGGCACCCTCATACCCCTCCAATCACTGGCTCTGCCCCTGCCCCCTTCGATCACTGGCTCTACCCTTGCCCATGCCTGAGCGCTCTGGCAAAGGCCTCTGGCCTGGGCAGGGGACCCCCAGCCCCCTCTGATCACCTGTTGTGCCCCTCACGCTCCCCGCCTCCCCCACCACCTGCCTGGCTAACAGGCCTGAGCACTTTAGTGGTAGGGCTGAGCCAGACTGGGCACCACCATCTTGTGGCTATGGGGGCGGCCATATTTGTCACGGAGTGACACCTAATTTGCATATTACTCTTTTATTAGATAGGATATCAGGCAAACCTGGTATATTGACAAAAAGATATGCTAAAACAGTGTTATGTAACATAAGATATATTTTAAATATTTATCACCTACAAATTAACTTACATCACAAAAGTACAATGCAACATATTGTGCTTGCTACAAGGTACTTATAGGAGACAATTTAAAATTCCAACTCATGTTCCTTCTGTTGTGTCTGATTTTTTTGTCATCTCATCCAGTAGTTTATTTATTTCAGAAGTTTCATTTGGGTTTTTTTTTCTTATAGCTCATTTGTCTCCACATTATGTTCATCGTGGTTTTAATATCTTGTCAGCAGATTCTCTCTTTTTTATCATTTCTGATTCTGTTCACATTGACCTATTTTCTTCTGATTATGAGCCACATCTGCCTGCTTCCTGGCCTAGTAATATTCAGTTGAGTTCAGGACATTGTGACTTTCCCATTGCTGAAAGTCTGGGTTTTGTTTTAGGGAGTGTTAAGCAATTAAGGACAGTGTAGCCCTGGCTGGTGTGTTTGAGTGGTTGAGCATTATCCCCTGCCCCTAGAGGTCACCTGTTCCATTCCCCATCAAGGCACATGCCAGGGTTGCTGGCTTGATCCTCAGAAGGGATGTACAGGGGGCAGCCAATTGATGTTTCTCCCTCATTGATATTTGTATCTCTCTATCCCTTTTCCTTCCTGTCTCTCTAAAATCAATAAAAACATATTAAAACAAGGAAACTGCAGATCAGTTTGATATATTCAGGTCTTTTTTAAAGCTTTCATATTATGGGTGTAGAACAGGTTGAGCCACACCACTAAGGTGTGGCTCTTCTGGGGGCTACTCCATGTTCCAAGGAGTGAACAAAGGCTGCCTGTGATTGGTGGGTACTTGGATGTGCCCCAGTCTCACTCAGCTTCCACTCATTTCCTCGGATGGTGTGGGTTTATACTTGCCGGACTAATTTTATTATTCAGAAGAGAACCCAGTGCAGATGGCTATCTAGAGTTCTTTTTCTCCATAGCTCTGTTTTCCAGAACTCTACCCTGTGTCTTCCAGCAGCCTCAGCCCCCATGAACTCCAATTTTAATCTTCTTAGCTCAAGGAGACCACCTGCCCCTCTGCCTGCCCCAGTCTTGACTACAGGCTAGAGCATAACTGTAAGCATAGACTTGAGATATCGTGGGCTCAGTCTCTTCGTGTTCTTTAGTAATCACAGTCCTTCACTGACTGTCTGTGTCTGAAACAGTTTCTCCTGTATTTTGTCCAGTTTTTCAGTTTACAGGTGAGGGTAATTCCAGTGCTAGTTACTCCCCTATGACCAGGGTTAGATGCCATATTGAGCCAAAGTTTCACCTAATAAAATATGTACAATGAGTATCTTCTCCCAGGATGTTTTCAACCAGAATGCTCCTTAGCATCCCTTCCAAGCAATTAGTCATATTGTAGCAGAAAAAGGATGCTCATTTTAATAGCTTAGTAAGCATTTTAAATAACTAAAACTATATTACAAAAAGAAACCTGACTGATATCTTGAACCGTGTTCAGCATGGCCAGTGGTAAACTTGAGGAGAGGCGGTGAAGAATTAAGAAAACAGACAAGAGAATATCGTTGGGGCCAGGTGGATCATGGCACTTGGATGGGGAAACAGTGACACAACCTGTAAGCTGAGGCTTTATTTTACAGTCAGCTCACACAAAGCAAAACAAGGGCAAGATGTTTATAATGTTCTTGCAAGTTTCAAATCTGCTTCTTTCCTGTTGTTGCCATTTTCTGAACTCTATCATGCTTTGTTTGGGCAGCACTTGCTGCACCCCCCACAGCCCACATCCCTTAGCTAGCTAGGACTGCAGAGTTGGACTATAAGGTCAAGCTTACATACAACCATAGCCTTTGGCTATAACTGTGCTGGAAGGGCTTTGCCCTCCAAGCTGGGACTTGTATGTGGCTCTACCACAAAATGACTGTGCCCTCTTGTCAGTCCGAATGCTGTAGCCACTCTCCACAAAATCTAATATCTATAAAAATCATGACATTCTATTATGTTTTGAATCACAATAATCTCATTGCTCTTATTGGCAGAGATTATTGAGATGTGATTCTTTTCCGTAAAATACTGGTTTCAAGTCCCATAATTCCTCATTTCTGCATCATTGAAAAGCTGTTGAAATGCACAGCATCTTAAAAAATCAGAGATCACAGTGTAGAAACAAACATGTAACAATGTTATGATCATCATTGCTTTTATCATATTTCAGTAAGGAAACTGGTTTACCTTTCACATTCCTTTCCCGTATTAATCTTCTTGCACTTAGATTAGAAATATAGTTACGTTTGACATGTCTTCTGGTGCAGACACATCCCTGCAAATTTCTGCTTTGTCGTTGTGGCTGT
This sequence comes from Murina feae, assembly GCA_004026665.1. Taxonomy (NCBI): domain Eukaryota; kingdom Metazoa; phylum Chordata; class Mammalia; order Chiroptera; family Vespertilionidae; genus Murina; species Murina feae. The sequence goes on from PVJC01003619.1 coordinate 63,978, forward strand.
TACGGATTATGCCACTGAGACATTCAATAATAGTGTGACTATGATCTTTTTTGGCTCATAACTCCTAAAAGAACATCACACACACAAATAAAAAACATGGGAGGGTGAGAAAACAGTGCCTGTGTTTCTTAATTTTATATCTGGGTTAAGTCTTTAATAAAGTCCTTATTAATAAAGTTCTTAATAGAAGTAGCATATTTACATAACATGTTTGATTTTTTTCCCTTCACTTACAATGGATTTGAAAATAATCTTCAAGACCCCAGGCTCAATTTTTATGAGCATTTTTCAATTCTTGGTCCATTGTAACTGAAATATAAATCATTTACCACATCAGTGCACTAATGAAATGTTGCATCACTACATTTCTGGGCAACAGCCCCATGCTGATTCATGGACCTTTACACACACACACACACACACACACTCACACTCACACACTCACACACACTCACACATACACACACATACACTCACACACACTCACATTCACACACACATACACACACTCACACACACTCACATTTACACACACACACTCATAACTTGCACACTGAGACAGACCGACTCCGGTCATCTTTTCTCATTCTGAAGAAGATATCTTGGTTCCTATGGACAAACAAAGCGAGTGACAGTTGTTGTGGGGGTAGCAATTTCAGATTAATGGCTTACTCGAGTGTGAAGACTAAAAGAAATGATAGCCAGTTAGAAGTATTCATCATTTCTTGACAGCCTGCCCTAATAGCACCATTTTTATGGCTCAGTGGTAAATTCTGTTTTCAGACAGAAATCATCCAGTTATATATCATCTGTGTCTGTAACAGCTCTCCTGGTTTCCCATGCAAGGCCCAGAATCGGGAAGGTGCTTGGGAGATAGGAGGCGTGGGTGACGCATTTTCAAAGAACCGGGAGCTTTGTGTCAGCTTTGATTTTGAGTTGAATGCAAACAGGACGATATTAATAGCATAATCAAAGAGCATTGCCTTTAAGCCACAGATAAAAAGCACATGCAAAATAAGCGACGAGCGCCCTTTCTTGATGATAACTCATTCTCAGTGCCATGCAATATAAATATAAATGGGATAGTTGCCCTGTAGCGTTTGATCTAGTGATTTGTTTCTTTTTTTATTTTATTGGTTTTTACAGAGAGAAAGGGAGAAGAATAGAGAGTTAGAAACATCGATGAGAGAGAAACATTGATCAGCTGCCTCCTGCACACCTCCCACTGGGGATGTGCCTGCAACCAAGGTACATGCCTTTGACTGGAATTGAACCTGGGACCCTTTGGTCCAAAGGCAGATGCTCTATCCACTGAGCCAAACCAATCAGAGCTAGTTATTTGTTTCTTGATAGCACTCGGTTATTTTAAACACTGTGATAATGGGTTGAAATCAGGAGGGCTCATTGTCCATTAGTGGAAATTGCTAATATATATTTGGAATTACAGATGGTAATTCCAAGCACAACAACCTTAATTAAAAATATAGTAGCCCTGGCCGGGTGGCTCAGTTGCTTGGAGCATCGTCCAGTATACCAAAAGGTTGTGGATTTGATTCCCAGGTGCATATGGAAGGCAACTAATCGATGTGTCTCTCTTCCTCTCTCTCTAAATTTAATAGAAACATATCCTAAGGTGAGGATAAAGATTTTTTAATACATAGTTAATATTTTTTGTACAAGCCTCTGTGCTTCAGTCCCCTCCTTCAGCCCTTATCCCCTTGTCCTCACTCTCAACACAAAAGACAGAGCAGCTCTGCCTGCCTCGGTCAGGTCCTGCAGCTCTGCTCCCAGCTCCCCTTCCTCCCCATGCGGAATGGCCGCCTATGTCAGGGGCTGGCCAGTAGTGACCCGAGAGCCAAATCTGGCCTATTGCTAATTTTTTTTTTATAGCCAGTGACCTTTAAAAAATGCATTTTTTAACACTTTTATTATTTTATTTTTATTTATTTATTTATTTATTTTTTTAAAGGCCACCAAAAATTTTGGTTGCTTTCCCAAAAAATTTTTTTTGGGAGAGAGAGAGAGAGATTTTTTTTTTAACATTTTTAAATGGTTGAGAAAAATATAAAGAGTAATACTTTGTGGCATGTGAAAATTATATGAAATTCAAATGTTAATTAATGTTCAGCAATAGAGACTTACTTGAACACAGCCATGCCCATTGGTTTCACAGTTTCTGTGGCAGCTTTTGTGATACGAGATGGAAACGTGCTGGCCCTGGTCCTGCATCCTCCAGGTGCCACTCAGCTGTCGCAGGCCTTGTCCCCCACAACCACACAGTGACAGCCACAACCCCTCGTTGCTGTTCTTTGAACGCGTGGCCTTTGCATTACTCTTCCCTCGGCTTAAAATGTGTTTTTCCCCCTGAAGACATCGCCATAGCCTCTCTGCTTGCTTGCTTCAGTTCTTTGTTCAGATATTGCCTCTCACTGAAGCTTTCAGAACCACCTGAAATCAGCCCATTCCTGGACCATTAAGTCCCCACCTTAAATCACTTCCTCAAGGAAACCTCTCCTGAAACCTGACCTCGCACTCCTGGTCTGGGTCAGGTTCCTTTCTCATAGATCCTGTTCCTTTTCTTTTTTAAAATACGTTTTTATTGATTTCGGAGAGGAGGGGAGAGGGAGATACAGAGACAGACAGGAACATCTGTGACGAGAGGGAATCAACCATTGGCTGCCTCCTGCGTGCCCCACATTGGGGATCGAGCTCACAACCCAGGCACGTGCCCTGATGGGGAATCTAACCGTGACCTCCTGGTTCATAGGTTGACGCTCCATCACTGAGCCACATGGGCCAGGCAACCCTGTTCCTTTTCTACACGACATTTTTCTCACTTTGATGCCAAACTCTCATTCCAGTGGTTATCTGATGATTGACTCTGTTCTTCCCAAATGGCGAGCTGCTATCATCATCATTATCATTAACCATTATTTCCACTTTCTGATCCTGGCAGATGCCCAGCCTCATCCCCATTTCTCTATCATAGGTCTCTCAACAGAGTCAACACCACCCTAACTGTCAGCATGTCGCCATACAGATTTTTCAGTGCATTTTAGAGCCCCTGGGGGTGTTCATGCCCGGCCCACTTAAGGTTTGTGGGAAGTTCTGTGTTGTTTTGCAGGGAGATATTTCCTCCCTCCACAGAGCTGAGCCAATGTGTTTGACCACAGCCCCAAATGCACCCGTCAATGACTAAGTGAGGATCTCACAGACTTGCATCTTCAAATTCTCTTTTTAATTCCTACAGGGAAAAGGCATTTAATGAAACAGTCAAATAAAAGTCACTTATCCTTCAAAGAGGAATCATGTGTTTGGGGAGGCATAGTGATTGGATTCACCTTCAAAATTGTACATCATGCATTTAACTTCTCACAGAACAAAATATACATTGAAAAGCAATTCAGCCTCCCTTGTGGGATCTGAGACACTGTCACAAGGTGAATAGTTTTCATCAAGGCTTTCCATGACTTTATTACAATAAGAGCTGTATTAGTCAAGATGAGTTGTGTTATGCTGCAATAACAAATACTCCCCATCCCAAATCTCAGGAAGTACAGGTTGACGAGTTACTCACATCCCAGTCAAATGCCAGTCAGGGAGGCTTCCTCCACCTGACCATGGCGTCTCCGAGGTTTCTGAGGCAGAGAGAGGGGCACACCGGCTCTGGACCTCAGTGGCCTGGAAACTATATACCTCGCTTCTACTTTTGTCCCAACTCCAAGGCTCACTCTTATGTTTTAACAGAATCCTGCATATTGCTGTTGGGCAAGGAAGGGAGCAGGGCAACTGGCTAGGGAGCATTTGCTCTCCTTACGGCAGATGTGATGGTAGTAGAGACTTGATCTGCAACCAGTGTCCCAGATGTCTCCTTGGTTGGTTGATTTCCTTTACCAGGGACATCAGTCTCCCTTCTGACTGAGATAATACTCATTGTCTGTCTCTCCTGGACTCATCCCCTGCCTCTTCCCCCAGCCGGACTCCCAATATGCAGCTTGGGCTGTGTATTAGTCCCTCACTGAGAGCCTCCACTTACCATTTCTTATATTATATCTGCAGAAAGGACTTTGAGTAGCTGTCCTGTATTATTTGCATTTAATGCCCAGGATACTTTTTGTGATGAATCCATATGCATAGTGAGATGGGTTATACCGAACACATACACTGTCATTCGCAGAGCCTGTGTTAACATATCATGAGCAAAGTCAAGCTGTTATCGTCATTGTTATAGCTCACAGTGATCTGCCATTGACTCGGACTCCCATATGTTTCTGGTAATAAAACCGTTTTGAAATCCTGCAGCATTTCTGTGTCATCCATGAAGCCCTGCCTTGGCCCGTGGGGCCCTGAGAATGAGAGATGCTTGTTTCTCTGTGTCCATTCCGCTCTGAGCTGAGAGCACTGCCTTGAGCTGCACGCCTCCAGTGTCCAGCTTTGGTTTGTGCTGAGAGCTCAATCGATAGGTAGAACCAGTGATTTCGTATATGGAGACACCAGTCTCAGGTCAGTTCATTCAAGAGGGAGCCTTAGGGAAGGCAGCGTAAGAATCATACAAAGACAGCATTAGTCTGAGAGTAAAGAGGCCGGATACTAGTTCTTGCTGTGCTGCTCAGGGGCTTTGCAAAAGTTCTCTCTGCTCCTTTCCTTTCTCATCTGTGTTATACAGAATCCATTGGGTGAATCCTAAGGCCTCTTTCAACACTAAAACTCTGCGGTTGTATACTGCTTACAAACATATTGGGAGGCTATGCATTCGGGTCTTTTGAATGCACCCTGAAACAAGTAGAGGGAATCACCTTTGATGAACTATTGTGCAGCCACGGAAATTGATGTTTTTGTTTCAGTTTTGTGTTGTTGTTTTTTTTGCTATTCCTCTTCTGAGGATATTTTTTTCCCTGAATTTATGGAGTGTAGAAAGGGGGGCGGAGTGAGAGAAAGAGAGAGAGAGAGAGGAGAGAGAGACACATCAATTGGTTGCCTCCTGCACACCTGGGTCCTGACTGGGGCCAGGGATCAAACCTGTAACCCAGGTATGTGCCCTTGACTGGGAATTGAACCTCTAACCTTTTGGTGCAAGGGCCACAGCTCTGAT
>PVJC01003620.1:0-17169 GCA_004026665.1 Murina feae
GGCTTCCTGAGGACACTACTTAGGCAGTATTCTTCAATTATATATTGAAATCAATGTGCTCATTCAGGACTTAAAATATCAACAAACAGGCATTGATTAGGCCAATTCATCTAGAAATCACCTTAAATGCTTTTCAAATTTTAGTTTGCACTAAAGGTTAGGACAGATTAATGATCCAAAATTCTACTTTCAAAATTCTACCTTTTTTTTTTGTCTTTTCCTAAGGTAACAGAGGATGACTTTCAGCAATAGATGTTACAACAGGGTTTAAGCATATAAGGCATATATTATGACGGATAGCTGTCACTCTCTAAGACTGTTACTTTAAGATACATAGCAAAAAAGTCCAAAAATCCAGAAAAGTTTAAAGAAGAAAATTAAGACCACCCATAACCCTATTATCCCAAGAATAACACTATCTTAACATTGTTTTTCTATCCTTTGAGGCATTTTTCTAGGTGTGCCTGAGCACACACATGACCACCCAACGCAGAGATTTATTTTTACAAAAAGTGGAATTATATTATACAAATTTCTTCTTTAACTTTCTTTTCACTTAACATTATATTGTGGAGACCTCTCAAATTAGTAACATAACTGTACATCGTTTTTAGTGGCTGTATAATATTTAACTGTGGAGCATAGTTCATTTAATTCTACTGATATTTAGAGTTCTGAGATAACATTCCTATAAAGACATCTTTTCTAATGAGGTTACCTTTTTAGTATTTTACATAGAGAGCTTAAACCTGTGATTCTCCATCAACTTCAGAATTAGACAGTATCTATGAACTCTTTCCCAAAACGCGAATAGAACGTCACAGGACCTAATTATCCCACACTCCTAGTTTTGTTTAAGTAATCTAAATTGTAATTTTCCTATATGATTCCTCTCAAAATCCTACAGAAACATCTGTACTACACATCACCCATGTTCTCAGTAACTGAGATGTAAGTTCATGTCTTGGTCATTTGTTGTTCTCCCCTTTGTCTTTTATCTACCGTTTTCTTCTTTGTATTCAGTATTCTTGTTCCTTTTTGTTTGGGGTGGGATCTGTTTGTTTTTAAATATCTGGAAGGACACTTGAGTGTCCAACTATTAGAATTTTTTGGCCCTACATTTTGGTGAACTACAGACTTTCAAAGGACTTCAAATGAGTGAAGACACCACTAGGATGTGAGCAGATGCCAGACTGATGTTCTTACTCAGGTATAAGCCGATTGTCAGTGCTTCGTGAAACACTTACTTCAGCAGTTCCAGGGTTTTGTGATCGAGAGCCAGGCGGGGGTTTCCAGTCAGGTCTAGTTCTTGCAATTTTGGAGGCAGGTTTTCTGGTAAAGTGATTTCGCTTAGCTCGTTACAGCTCAAGTCCACACACTGAAGAAATAAGTGGAAACAAGGTGAGGGTTAGGAGGTTCAGAACTCCCATGCCTCCCAGCAGAATCAGCCTAACCAGCCTAACCATTTGCTACACTCACTGCTCAAATGCAGAAAAGTTCGGCTGCCACTCTGCCACAGACACTGGACACAGGTTTTGCTAAACGCAGTTTAAATCTTTACTCTCTCTGAATAATGAAAAAAAAAAAAAATCCATGCTCTTTCTTCTCCCCATCTTTATCCTTCAAAATTTTCTGTACATTTAAAAATTAAGAATTAACTGAAATTCTTTTTCTTATTGCTGACAAAAACCTCTGCACTTGTTGTGAACATGAGGTAGTTACAACATCGAAATGGAACTTATTAAACAAACAAAAAACCATGCAAATAAGGAAAAAGCAGGGAACAAATACTTAGAATGATAAGATCTTCAAAAGAAGCTAAGGAAGATATAATATATGTAAAAGACAGACTAGCACATGGGCCTGTCTACTATATGCAATAGAAAGGGCAGGAAATAAATATGGATCCTGCCCTCCGGGCACTGAACACCTGGACCCTCCCAGCAACTCCGGCCTAGTCTCATTAGAAAACAAGCAGAAGGGTCAGCATATTGATTAGAGCAAAAATTCCGTGTTTTCTGTGAATGGGATTAATGCCTCTTTTCTCACAGAATCAGTGGAAAGCTTAAATGAGGTGAGTCCTAACATCAGGGGCTGTGCTCCTGCTCTGCGAGCAGGGAACCAGGGCAGAGGCTTGCATGCACAGGCCAGAATGAGAGTAACTGATAAGTTTTCTGGATAACAGAATGTGGACGCCAAGTTCAGTGGATGAAGTGGGAAAGCAGTCAATTATCTGGCTTGAGCTCGCACCTGACTATAATTTTATTTTTAAATCTTTATTTTAGAAAGTATTATATATGTGCCCCATCTCTTCCCCCCTCCCCCTTGACTTCTACCCTGCTGCCACCCCAGGCCTTGCCCACACTATTGTTTTTCTGTGTCCATGGGTTATGCATATACTAGTATATGCATACGAGTTCTTTGGTTGATCTCTTCCCAGCCACAACCCACACCTGCCTTTTCTCTGAGATTTGAAAGTCTATCTCATGTTTCTATGTCTCTAACCTATTTTGTTCATCAGTTTATTTTGTTCATTAGATTACTCATATAAGCGAATTATGGTATTTGTCTTTCTCTGAAAGGATTATTTTGCTTAGCATAATACTCTCCAGGTCCCTCCTGTTATCTCAAAGAGTAAGAGATTCTTCTTTTTCACTGCTGCATAGTATTCCCTAGTGTAAATGTACCACAGCCTATTTAAAACGTTAAGATATTTTGAAAGCAAATTGTATTCAAGAATTTCAGAATCCTCAGAAGTGGACAAAATCCACTTAAGGAACTTAAATCAATAATGGATTGGGGAGAGCTATAGACTAGGTAAAATGAGAACCTATATTTTTGGAGAAATGTGTTTTTAACTGATAATACAATGTTTCACACAAATTGTTTCATACTCAATTGTCCCAAACTGCAGCAATGCTATAAAATTATATTATAGTCTTAAGTAATTACTTTTTTATACAACAGTTTTATGACCCCCATTACAATAAGTTGGACAAACAGAAAAGCTTAGAAAACTTGCCCTTAAATTTACCACCCTAACACTACCAGTGTTAGCATTCTATTTTTTTCTTATTGGCTTATTATTAATATAAAAAAAACTTTAAAAGATAATAAATATAGGTACCATTTCATTACATTTCAATTATTCTATATTTTCACTCCCAACACCTTTAACAGCCTTAATAATTTCAGTTAAGTACAATATTTCACATAATCAAAACATTCATAATAGAAAAATGGTCATCTCCTTTCTGTTTTCCAATTATAAATAATGGTTGCATAAACAGTCAACTGAACTTTATTTTTTTTAACTCTTTTTTTAAAAACATATTTTATTGATTTTTTACAGAGAGGAAGGGAGAGGGATAAAGAGTTAGAAACATCCATGAGAGAGAAACATCAATCAGCTGCCTCTTGCACACTCCCTACTGGGGATGTGCCCGCAACCAAGGTACATGCCCTTGACCGGAATCAACCCTGGGACCCTTCAGTCCCCAGGCCGATGCTCTATCCACTGAGCCAAACTGGTCAGGGTGTCAACTGGACTTTAATGAAAAATTTATAATACTGGTTAATAATGGTTTATTCTGCCAGTAGAGTTGGAATACATCACAGATAAAACAACAAATGGTATAAATATAATCTGCTGCGTAATTTTGAAACCTGAGCTTAAGGGCTGGCAGGTGTGGATAGCTCACAACATATGTGGTTGACAGAAATAAATTCAGAGGTCAGGGCATGAATTATGGGAAAAGATTCCCATAATCTACAAAGGCATTTTAGAACATTACTAAATTTTATAAAATTGGTTAGCAGTGTTTTATAATGTGATCTAAGGTTTTAAGCTTACAGAGTTCTGTTAATATAAAATAGCTCATTCATATATTACCAAATTATAAAATTAGTTCACTAGAGTATTTATTTACAAAGATAATAACTGGCCATGGAAAGCAGACCTTCTTAAAGATGGTGCTTACATAACCCCGCCCAGGCCAGTTTGGTCACCATGTCTTTAATTCACTGCAGCCAGTTTCCTTCTGAGTCCTTCGTTATTCTGTCCATCACATTCTCCTGGAGGACTACAACTCTCCCTTGCTTTGCTTTGTTTCCCTTCCTTCTGACCCTCTCCCCACAATGCTGTCATCAGGGTGATTCTCTGATGATATTTATTCCATCTGGTCACACTCCAGTTTCACACTCCTCGTGCCCTTCCATCTGCCACCAAACTCCTCAGGATGTCAAACAAGGCACACGTCAACCAGGTAAATGTATAAAAACTACTGTCGTAAAAAAATTATGCATGCTATTTATAGTATCTTCAAATGTCTGTTATATCGAGTTTATATCAGGAAGTGCCTGAAAAGTGAGGAATGGCTAAGTAGGACAGCTTTTGTTCCTTATTAGGAGACTAGAATATGCTCCAAAGTCTATAACCACTGAGTTATTTTTTATTAAGCATAAAACTGAGGATAAGCAGAAATTCTAAGATGCAAATGAAAAGCTACATTTTATATTTATAAGGAATTCTTACTTTTGCACCAATACACATACAAACACATACACACACACAAATAAAAACTTGTTAGATGACTCATCCCAGTGAACAAATTTCACCCCATTAAGTCTACTTGGCTCAGGAATCACACCAATTGCTGCCTTCGCTTACATATATCATTTCCTGTTTCAGCACCTCAGTTTCCTAAACTATCAAATGGGAATATCTGTTCTATGTCATTTCATTAAACTGAAATGAATGTTTGGTGACCTATACAGGGAATGATTATGAGTTGGGTGCTGTGGTGGTGAATGCTACTTAATCAGGGGAGCTGGTGGGGAGGGGTACACTGGCACCATTAAGTTTCTCAGACGGCTCTCACACCCCATTCAGTCTCCAAGCCTAGAAATAAGTAGGAAAATAGATTACGCAGATGGGAAACCTTCGGTGGCTATGTGGCTAGCCTCGTGTCATGCAGCTGGTAAGGGCTGGAATACAATTTCCCAATCCCAGTCCAATGGTTTGGTTTCTCGTTATTTTTCCCTTCTGCTGACTCAATAGTTTAACTCAGTGGTTAGAAAGGATGGGGTAAAGACAACTGAGTTTCCATGCTGAGGAAGTCAATGGTGCAAATGCCCGGATGAGTGAATGAGAGACAAAATTCTCTCTTTGGACACCATAATTGATGGGCTGAAACCACACACCTTGATTTCCGGGAGCTGCATAACTTCGGGAAAGACCTCGATGCAGTTGGAGTGGGCGATCACGGTGTGCATGCGCCGGCAGCTCGTGATGGTTGTTGGGATAGCTTTCAGTTTGTTCCCACTGATATCGACTTCTTCAAGTTCCTCCAATTTCGCCATTTTACTAAAACAAAAACAAATCCACGGCACCGGGAGTCATATTTATAGGGCAAGTTAAAAAGAAAATAATACATAATAAAAACCAAAGGTGGAATTTACTATGACTTTAAAGATTTTTTAAAGATTCACTTGTAATAGTCATTTTAACAAATAAGACTATCTTTTCACTATTGTTTTTTGAGTATCAAATTACTTTAACATCTCCTTTCCTACTATAAAACAAAAACTATTAACATAAACTCTTCAAATTAGCAAGAAGGAAAACATATTCTTTTCCTCTGAAAACCGTGTGTGAATTAAGTTATCCTGACAACAATCACCTTGCTATGAAGTTTAGTCTAAAAGCTAATGAAAATCCTGCTCAAATAGGTCAAAAATTAGCATTAATCCCATATCAGTACTTTCAAAAGCTTAGCTGGAGAGTCTGATTTCCTTTGTATCAGCACTGAAAACTCAAGGGGTGCAGGGAAAAAGAGGATTATAGCTCCTATGAAGGTATGTTTTCTCCTACAACCAAACTCCCCAATTCCCAACATCAGCCTGAGGACAGGTGCTGGTGAGGAGTGGGTGGGAGGTGAGGGATGCTGAAAAGTCATCTGCATCATCTCTCCACTTGCTGGCAGGACCCAAACTTAAACTATGCCCCAAAGAAATTTCTCTCAACTCCTCCCAAACATCCACAAAGAAGGACTCTCTCTGATCTTACCTTAATAACGTGTCCTAATGTAATCTAACACTTTTGTTTAACTATGTCTTTTATTGTTCAATCTTAATCTGTAATTAATCTTAGTAATATTAATCAATAATTACAGTAACCAAATGAAAGAGAATTTTTGAGTTAGTGTGACCTGCATTTTCTGTAAATAAGGAGGAAAAACCCTTCCACCGCCACAGTCCCATGATACACAGGCCACCTGACACTCAGCCATTCCTCCCCTTTTCTACCACTGGTGATGCTGGTTTCCAAGAAGCTCAGGATTCCCAGTGAGTGGAATTCAAATCTGTAATGTGAATCGTTTAGTTTACAGCTATTGGTATCTTCTCTGCTTGCTGTGGTTTTATTTGTCACAATAAATCTTTAAAAATTTTAGCAAGAAACCCATTATTACTTTTCTTTCTGCAATCTCTCACATATAAAAGTTACCTTATCTGCTTACCTTGAAAAGAAAATACATGCCTAAGATACATAAGAACTAAGTTTTTGTCTACTGAAACCCAATCTTTCAATCTCATCAATACCCAACATAGTATCAGGATATGCTGCAAACAACATTATAGATGCAGACTGCAAAGTAATCCATTTACATTAGCCCGAATTTGGAAGACTATTATTTGTGGTCATGAACGCCTTGACCATGGCGTACGTTCTTTAATTCAGCAGCCATCCATGGAGTCTACCCTAGGCCAGACCTCGAGGAAGACAGGAGGCTCAAGGAGACAAGTCAGTCCCAGTCCTGTCTTGAGGGCAGCTGCTGAGCCACATCACAAGCCCCAGGGAGACAGAATGATGCCAAGTATGTTTTGATGGCGTGCATAAAAAACTCTCTGAACTCTGGCTGATTACAACTGACATGGGTCCCTGGGCAACACCTGCAGAATCTGAGTTTGATAATCATTTCTCAGGCAGGGTTTGCACATTTACCATCTGAAATAGGACAATAAGCCCCTTTTAAATATATTATCTTATGTGATTACTATGTTTTTGTCCCAAAATATCATCTCCTCATTCCACAGTAAAGTACACAGAAGTTAAAAAAAATTGAATCATTAACATCAAGTGAAGGGAATATATACAGAAATATATACTACAAAAACAAAAACAAAACACAGAGCAATACTTGAAGTCCATGCCTATTTGGGCCTTCCTCCTTCAGTAGGGTTTACACAAACAGGTAGTCCTAAGGGCAGCAGAGGGAGGTTGTGCCAGTATTTTGCTTTGGCCCAGGCTCAGTGGCAGTTAGCAGAATACCAGAGAGGTTAGAGTTTGCTCCTTTGATGTGTGGGTATGTGTTCTAAGTCCTAACTTGTGTGATGGATGGATGCCAATGAAGTGGACATGGATGGGGAGTGAATCCCTCAGGGTAGACTTTGCCTGTGGATTCCCGCAGAGCTAGACACAATGCCATTGCGCATAAAACTGAAATCAACACCAAAATATTATTAAAAGTGAAATCTTCTGAGGGTTTGACACCTTTCATAATCTCCCAGTTTCTGTGGTTGCACAAGCCACCACAGCTACCTATACCATAAGCAAAAACACAAAAACTGTTAGCTAACTGATGTTCTAATTACCAACCACCATATTAGGTTAAGTTTTCCAATTTCAATGGTTAAAAAGAAGATAAAGAAAAAAATACATATACTAAATAACATCTTATTTCAAAACCATAAGAATATTCTAGTGATTGGGTCTGTGGATATATTCATATTAGAAAAACTGACACATTTCTCTTTAGGAGAGTGTTGATCGTGGCTTATATAAAAGACAATGGTGAAGATGAATCAGGGAGAAACAAGCTTTACGTCATCTGGGAAATGACTGCTTTCGCCTTTCCATCTGTGACTTGATTTTCAGAAGCACAGTGAAAAGCAACCCTCAGTGGCCTTCTCTTACCTTGCTGGGAAGCTCTGAAGGCGGTTGTAGGCCATGTGCAGGATCTTCAGGTGGGGGTGTCCTGTTAACAAGGGCACACACTTGTCTGTGAGGTTGTTGTTTGTCAGATACAACTCCTGTAAGATGCTGCTCGTCTCTTCGGAAAGCGTGGCTGCAGGAAGGGTTTCCAGTTTGTTGGCAGATGCGTTAAGGAATCTCAGGCTACAAGGACAAAATGCAACAAAATCCCGATGATAAACCAGAGTTCTAGTCCGGAATCCCCAAAAAGCCCAGTTTTCTGATGGATACCTCACGTATTAGACACTGGGTTTAGAAATGGGAATTTAAAAACAGGACCTGGCATTAGCAGGCATATAGATACCTGACTCCCCTACAATGAACACAACAGCTATCTATGTGTCTTAAATACAAAGAGAGAGAAGTTGATTTTTATGGAAGCACAAAGGTGACAGAAGTGACTAATTTTATAGCTGACGGGGAGTGGGAGAAAGAGTGATAAATATTTTGTCTTTAGGAAGAGAAAAGTAATTGCCTTTTTTAAAGAGTTCTTATAGTAATAAAAGTTGAATATTAGATCACATAGTGACTAAGCCCTGTCAGTATGTTGTCAAAACCACATTTTACTGACAGATTCACAACTGCAGGAGCTGATTTGCTCTGATGAAGGGACACTATAAAGCTGGAGAAATGAAGAACTACAACTTCATGATCAACAGGACAAATCTCACAAAAGTAATGTGGAGTGAAAAAAGCCAGAGAACAGAGGATACATCGTGTGAGTCCCTAATGACAGGCAAGATGAACCTGTGGTATCAGAAGTCAGGGGAAAGGAAGCAGTGCCTAGGAGAAGACTCTGGTTTTTCCAACAGGATGACATCTGGTTCTCAATCGGGTTGCTGGTTACACGAGTGCACTCACTTTGATAAAATTCATCATGTGCTATACTCACGATCTGGCCTCTTTTCAGTAATTATCTTATTCTTCAAAAAATTTTACATTAAGAACAAATAAATAACATCTATATATGCAACTGGTTATCCAAATAACAGTGAACAATGGCTAAAATATGAAGAATGATTTTATACCTAAGATAACTAATACTGTCAAACAGTAATCCTAGAGTTATTGTGAGACAGATAAATGCAAAATACAAAGCTGCAGAACTGAGACAGAATCCTTGCTGTGGCAAGGTTCCAAACCATTTGGAAGGGAAGGATAGAGCAGGAACTATGTGCAGCTCACAAGTCAGACCAACCCTTGCTTCACTTCATAATGGATCTCCATGATGTACGCTCCATGATGAAGCTGCAGCCGCCAGAACATGGAGCATGTTCAGCCCACAGGGCTCTCCTGCTATAGTGCAAGGTCAAAGCTGCCCTGCCTCCACATAGAACTACTGTGTTAGTGAACCTACATTCTCTCATTTCAAAATCACTTGGGTCTGAAACAGTCAGCACTCAATTCAGGACTATTCTATCATATCTTTGGAAAAAAGAATAAAATCTTCCTTAAAAAAAGAAAAAAAAATGAAATACTAGGTACAGTTATTTTTAATCTTGGATAAAAAGAAGGCTTTGCATTCAGGAGTCATCACCTGGATTGTCATTCTAAGCTCTCAACCCACTAATTTAATACTCCCCAAGTTTTCAACCCCTACATGCTTACACACACACACACACACACACACACACACACACACACACCCAACTCCACTACTTATCTGAGGAAAAGCAGCTTCCCCAAAATAGAACATTTTTCCATTAAAGAAACACGTATTCTGTTGACTTTTATTATTTTTTTTAAAGGGAAGTTAGAAAAGGGCTGTAGAGACCATAAATAGTCATGGGAAATTATAGTCATGTGTGCTGCAGAGAGGAAAATAAAGGTCATTCATGCCGCTTCTGAAATGGTTTTGAACTAGGAAGGAAACCAGTGTCAGCACCATAGTTCTTTAAAGCATCTATGAGTATCTCTTTTTTATTTTATTTAGTTTTTTTTTTTAGTATCTCTTTAGGTCCCATTTGTATCACCTGACTTAAATGCCCTGTTAGTAATTTCTTCAGTGCAGAATCAGGAAAAATTAAAATGCACTGCTCTAAATAACATGGACTGAGGTTGGCCAGGAAACAAACTATCTGATAATTTCACTAAAACACAATTCTCCAGGAGATGTGTAATTATAGATGCAGGCAAAGAAAAGAGAGAAATTAATTCATAAAAATGTTTGCACACATTTAGGCCAGAAAAAGAGGGAACATCGTTTGAAAGAAGAAAAGATTGACAAGTAAGTGCTCATTTAGAAAGCTGCAGAAGGGACTTGGGAAACTGTTCACGTCATCTGAAAGAAGGCGAGACAGAGATTTCCAAAAACATGTTCTCTCATCTTGCTGAAATCCTCCTGTACTGAAGGAGCTATATACTCTTTACGGGAAATTAAGTGGGGGAGGGAAATAAATCCAACATCCTACCCCTCCAGGAAATAAAACTAAATTAAAACTACATTGGCTGGTTCCAAAGAATTTCATTTGTGCTGAATAAAGCCTGACTGAGTCACCTTGTTAGTCAATGGGCAGAGAGCAAACAACTGGATTAAAAAGACGTCTTATTATAATGGTTTTAGGAAATTAAATTCAGCACCCACCCTCTTAAATATAAAAAACTTGTCCCACAACCTCACAACATTTAAGATACAAATTAAACTGGTTTAATGTAGGTGTTGTATTTCCACCAGAATGAGCAACTACTTTAATTTTGCAAAATTTAATAGTTTTACTCAGTAAAGATGGTGTATAACCCCACCCCCTGCTTTCAGCTAAATTCCTAAAGCACTGAGTTTGGCCTCAATCTCAATAGGATGTGACAACCTCATCAAGCTTCTTCCTTATAGATTTCTGCATAAAATATTGTTTAATGTGCCAACAGATGTTTCACCCATTCAACTTTCCTTACTACGCAACCCTCCTCTACTAATTAGAAAAAAAGCAGTAACATCACTGCTTTCTTTTCATTTGTAAGGAGCTTTGTAGAGACTACAGCTGGTTCCTATTTTCTATTTCATTCGATTCTCCCATCATCCTAGAGATGCACCCTTCATATTTCACAGAAGACAGAAACTGAAGCTGAAAAATGTCAAATTACTTGGCAATGGTTAAATAGTAATTAGTGGCAGAGACAGAAATAAAACACAGATCTTGTCAATCTTAAGAGTCCACTATTCCTTAACAGATCTCTCCAAGTTTCAAAACAAAAAATAATAATAATAAAACATTTTTCCTGAGGACATTTTCATAGGCCCTTCTCTCCAAAAAAAGCTGGAGGTCAAGCCGGGCACCTGCTGGGGAGCAGTAAGACCACACGAACACAGCAATTTAAACTGAATGCTTAAAATAACTCAGTAACTAGCATAGTACTCAAAAACTTTCCTTAGCAGAAGTGCAAAAGTTGTAGGAAAAAGACACCATGTATGGCCCCTACCCTAAAGTATTTGGAAAGCTGCCCACAACAGCAGTGAAATGAGTCCACTTCCTGCTTCTTGAGCAATTGCTATGTTCTTCTTTGGCACATTCTGTCCATCTTTCTGGCTCATCTAATTTTTGCTTTGTTTTGTCTTAAATTGCTTTTTAGTATTTTCCAGCATACCCTTAAAACTTTACAGCCAAGCTGTTCTTGAGATAAAGCACAGAATTTGGAATCACAACAGATTTACCTATTTGTAGGCATACCACGCAGTCTGCATTTAAATATTTTTCCTGGATATCAGTACTGGGACTTGTAGTCTATTAAAAATGCAAAAGGTTAAGACTCTAAGCCCAGCAAACCTCTCCTACTTTTAGACAACCCCCTGACTTTCTGGCCCCAAAATGTTCCAAAAGTGTCAAACAAAACAATCTATATTCCTTGTCATCTTTACAACACAGTACTTTTGACTATTTCATACATCTTCATAAGGCTGGTAGCTCATGAAGGAAGGGCTTTCAAATTTTTTATGATGGTGACCAAGAGTACAAAATACATTTTACATGACCATCCAGCACAGTACACATGCAAAATACATATGTGAAACTGAAACAAAAGTTTCATGAAGCCATATTTATCCTTACTTTTACACTAGTATTTTCTACCCTATTTAATTTTTAAGTGCTGATAGAAATTCACTAAATCAATGTTATACCCCACTAATCAGTTTGAAAAAAAGAACTCCACAATTATTAATTGCCTAGCAACATCACCTAATAGTGGGGATTGCAAGTGAAGGAAAAGTGCATACAAGTCCAATGGAATTCACACACTTATTTTAGGAAGTCTGAAAATCTGCCTGGCTTGGGTAATAAAGATCATAACCCTGTAATATAAAGGAACAAAAGTTATATAGATATAAAAATTATTAAATAAGAACTTGAAAAGAATTTTAAAAATTAAGTATAATTAATTACTTTACACTGATGCAATACTTTAAATTAACGTACAGAAAACCTTATTCTAATTTCATCAATGATCCCACTGATGTGCTCTATCTGGCCCGGGATCCAATCCAAAACACTTGCATTTCATTATCATGCCCTCTTAGTCTCCTCCTCTAATCGACCTTATCTGTCTCAAATGACCTTGACATTTTTGAAAAGTATCAGACAATTATTTTGTAGAATACCTTTCCATTTATGTTTTTTCTTCATTATACGGTGATGCATTTTGGCAAAAGTACACAGAAGTTATATTGTGCCCTCCAATCAGAAGATACATGATTCTCAACTTTAGCCCCCAGATATTCTTAAGTAGGTTAGAGGAAGGCCTCAAAATCTACAGAATTAAAAATTCTGATGAGTGGCCAATTGAGTCCATGGAGCTGAGATTAAGGGCCAGGAACCTGTACGTTTAATAAGTACTTAAGGGGATTCTAAAGATACACTTTGAGAAATACTGTTTTATTTCACTATGGCTCTTAAAAACAGAACTTTACAAGATAGTTCTCTGCATTTAAAAAAAAAAAAGTGTAGGCAACTTAGCTCTTTAAAATGCCAGAAGTATCTGTCTTTGCCAAAAGGCACCAGTTGTCATGGTCAATCGATTGTGCTCTCCCCAATTTTCTATTCCCTTTTAGGCCCCTTGATATTTACACACGTTCTGTCTGAGTCACTAAAAGTTATGGTCTGTAATGTGACTAATACTCTGGAGATATTTATTAATTACCATGTACTTCATTTGTACATACACTCCCCCAATTCCTACCCCCGAAAATGCCTTACACTGTTCTAACCAGGGATAAAAACAGACCCTAATGTCCACCCACAACAGGAATCTATAACTTGTCTTTAAAGGGTCCATTGTGACTTTGTTAATTTGAGTGATCTCAGCAGGAGCAGCTCTCTGGCCATTAAATGAGTGTGCAGATTCAAGATGGACAGGGAGCCAGGCATGGCAAGATTTCAGGAAGAACAGAAGGATGGCAATACCTCATCCATCCACTCTAGTGACCTATGGAGAATATCAACCCGCACTTTTGTCCATCTGTTGGTGAACACTATTTGTAATTCTTTTGGGGGTTTCCATCAAGAAAATCCTCAACTATAAGCAAAAAGAAGTAAGAGGAAAACTTTAGGCCAGTAAAATCCAGATTAAAATATTTACCAGTTCACCCATAAAACTAAAGCCCAATCTGTCCTAAGATCAAAATCACCGTCAATTTTTGAACAACATATGGTCCATCATATTTCCAATCTACCTATAGTTTTTAAGCCCCCAGCAAAAAGCAAATAAAAATAAACAAAACTCAAAAATGAACATGGAGAGAAAACACATAAACTGAATTCCTGATTCAATTCATAGGAATTTAAATAAAATTGGTCTAAAGTTTTTGAAAGGAGCTAGAGATGTGAGTAAATGTCATCTAATTTAGAGTAGAGTCCCCTTTCCTATTCGGTTACCAAACATCTTCCTGATATCAGGTAAAGTACATTAACATACATGTGTACCATTCTAAACGAGTAGTATTCAATAGACAATGCCATAGAATTAAACCAAGATATTAGTTTTAGCAGCCAAGATTTGGAGTAAAGAAAAACTTCCAAGAGTCTTTTGCTGTGTACAACAATGCATGTTTTTCTGACAGTTCTCTCGAGATTTCCAAACATAACTTCTACTTAGAACACAAATGAAGACTTGTATTTGGGTCCTTTCTTCAGTTACATAACCCAGTAAAATTGGTAATGCTAATTTAGTTCCATAAGAAATATATTTAAAAAAGATTACCTATACATTTTTAAGATTAGTATTACGAAGCAAAAGGAATGGAAGAATTGAAGCAGTTGCATTATTGCCTGAAGCTATTTACCAAGCACACAGCTATGTATGATACAAGAAAGTGCTGGTCTTCACACCAGGAGCCAAATTGAAACCACTTGTATCATTCCTTCTCTTTAACCCTCTCAGATCCATCTTGTATTATTGTTTATTATGTAGTTATTTTAAACTCTATATTAGATTGTAAGCTCCTGGAGGGTAATACCTATGTTAGTCATTTCAACCCCTGCATCACTCAGCACAGTGAATTAAACATACTTGGTCAGTAAGATGCTGGCTGCCCTGAACTCTGTGAACAAAGCAAATCACAGCTGAAACAACCTGCAAGAAACTGAGCACAGAGATTCTCTCCTGAAAAACCCTCTTCAATATTTTACACTTCATGGTTTCTGTGTGGACCTGCTCCTACAACTGTCACTACTAGTTTATTCCTTCCCCGAAATTCATCAAACCAAATATACAGTATCTCTACATTTTCCACAATGCAAATTATGTCCTCTCTCTCTCTCACTCTCCCTACACACATACTCCGCCCGCCTCTCTCTCCCCAGTGCACAAAATTCATGCATGGGGGGGGAGAGGGGTCCCCTCAGCCCAGCCTGCACTCTCTAATCTGGAACCACTGGCTCCTTATTGCTTACCCTCCTACCAGTCTGGTCACCCCTCACTGCCCCTCTCTGCCGGCCTGGTCACCCCTCACTGCATCCCCCCTGCCCGCTTGCTGGACTGGTCTCCCCTAACTGCCCGCCCTGCCGACCTGGTCTTCCTACACAGCCTGCTGTTCAGTCGTTTGGTCGTCCCTCACTAACCCCCTGTCGGGCTGGTCGTCCCACGCAGCCTGTTCGGTCGTGCATTCAGTTGTTTCGGTTGTGACAGTCACTTAGGCTTTTATATATATAGATACTTAGGAGGATAAAATCTCAGGTACTTAGGTTTTGAAAAGGGGATAAGTAGAAGAAGTATTAACCCTTTAAGAAGCCATGAACAGTTTGGTGAGAATAATTATAAAATGTTGTTTAAAAAAAGAGCTAATCGGTTTCCCCCACCCTCTTCATAACCCTATCTGTCTGTTAAGAGAAGTAACCTCTTTAACATTTCTGAGTGCTGACTGATAAGATCAATTGCTACCCTTGGGATGGAGATGAGGCTATTATATTGGTTGGAAAATAAATGAACCACAATGTCTCCTTGAAAAAGTTCCTATTTCAGCCTTTTTTTTAAGGGGGTGGGGAGGGGGAAGGAGTCATTTGATTTCTTCTCATAAAATAAAAGCAGGAGGATGCTTGTTTTCTCTAATCCCAGACCCCTTATTCTGTACTAGAGAGGCACTTAGCACAGCTGGCCCTCTTCCCAAGACCAACAAAGGCCAGCTAGTTGCCCCACATTAGCACCTATTTCCAAATAGGTGCTCTGGATAGGCCTAAGACTATGGGGATGGATGTCTGCCTAAATACCTTTAGCTTACGCTGCAGCTCAGCTTTTCTGCTCCCCATGATAGCAATGGTCCTCTTCCAGTGGCCAATTCAGGTCCTGGATTTTCCATATTGCATTACCAGAACTATTCCAGTTCACACAACCCTCCCTTTGCCAACTTATAGATTCCATAGCCAACGAGGAAAAACCGAGACTCAGAGTGACTGCACAGGGTCACAAGTCAGTTCACACAATGGTTCTAAGACCTTGGGAGCCAAAATCACCTGTGGAACAATGTAAATGAGTGTTGCTCCACTCAATGCCTTGTTTAAACACATCAAACATGAAAACGGTCTCCTTGACTACACTAAGAGCCATCAAGGTCATGTTTTCAGACCTGCCCTGGCACTTACGACTGCTTACGGACTGCTTCTATAGAATAAAAAATACATAGCATTGTCCTTTTCCAATCAAATCCTCATAAATAAATAAGGGATGATTAATATTTATTGGAGAGTTTCAGTGCTGTTTACCTACTCTATTAGCCATGAACTTAGCAGACTTAGCCCGATTCAGAAATGATATGCTCTCCCTCAAAGAAACCTAAAACTTGGATCCATTACCTACTTGTTTCTACAGATTCGGTGTAGTCCCCACAAAACACAGGTGTATTTTCATTATTAAACTGCACCCAAAGTTTGCCTAAGTTAAAGTTAAGAAAATACAAGGTGACAAGGTAACTTAGATTTGTGCACAGGGAAGACATCAAATCCTATAGTATTCATACAACAAAAAGCTTATGTTTAGAGCTACCAGCACATTGTACTTTTTTTTAAAAAAATTATCTTTATTGTTCAGATTATTACAGTTGTTCCTCTTCCCCACCCCATAGCTCCCCTCCTCCCAGTTCCCACCCCACCCTCTGTCCCCACAACCTCCCCGCCACAGCTGTCCTCATTCGTAGGTGTACGATCATTGTCCATTCTCTTCCCGCACCCCCAACACCCTTTACCCCCGAAAATTGTCAGTCCACTCCCTTTCTATGCCTCTGATTCTATTCTATTCACCAGTTTATTCTGTTCATCAGATTTTTTATTCACTTGATTTTTAGGTTCACTTGTTGATAGATATGTATTTGTTGCTCATAATTTTTTATCTTTACTTTTTCTTCATCCTCTTCTCAAAGGATACCTTTCAGCATTTCATATAATACTGGTTGGGTGGTGACGACCTCCTTTAGCTTTTTTTTGTCTGTAAAGCTCTTTATCTGACCTTCAATTTTGAATGATAGCCTTGCTGGGTAAATTAATTTTGGTTGTAGGTTCTTGCTATTCATCACTTTGAATATTTCTTGCCACTCCCTTCTGGCCTGCAAAGTTTCTGTTGAGAAATCAGCTGACAGTCGTATGGGTGCCCCCTTGTAGGTAACTAACTGCTTTTCTCTTGCAGCTTTTAAGATTCTCTCCTTGTCTTTTACTCTTGGC